>CAUYQG010134658.1:0-18051 GCA_963574415.1 Tarsius wallacei | reverse complement strand
TTGCTGGAGAGAGTGTGGCGAAAAGGGAACACTTCTACACTGTTGGTGGGAGTGTAAACTAGTGCAACCTCTGTGGAAAGCAGTGCGGCGATTCCTAAAAGCTCTAAATATCAACCGCCCATATGACCCCGCAATCCCCCTGCTGGGAATATACCCTAAAGAAAAAACAAACAACCCCATTACAAAGTGGGCAGATACTTATTTCAAGCTGGATGCTGATCAACCTGCTTCCATCTCTAGTGAGAATAGAACAAGCAGTGGTTTGTAACTTACCCGTAATGAATTTAGGTTCCTTATAAAGAGGAGCTGTCTAAAAGTAAGTAAGCATGGTTGGGGGATAGAACTGGGATAAATTGTGAAATGTCAAAGTCCAGAGAGTTGTCAATGTAAACAAGAGTTTCATCTGGTTGCTAGTGCCGTACTGAGTAGCAGGTGCAAAAACTATGCTTGTTGGAGAGATATTTGGATGTATGTATGGATTAATGAATTTTTCTATCTTGGTATTATGGAGACCTTATGCGAAGACAGGAAATGAGCTGAATGACCTCTACAAACTTATTCTTGGCATGCAATTTTATTTTCCACATTTCTGTAACCAATGCTGTGCATAGCACTTCAAAATTCTAGATTGATTATTACTATGTAAGAAATTAGAAATTTAGGACCTGAGCACCTCTTCTTTATGTTTCATTTATAGACCAGAAACGTCACTAAAGCATTAACCACATATGTTGTGAGTGCCAGCATTTCAGATATGTCCATCCAAAACTTGGCTGACCCTGTGATTATCACTCTGCGGCATATTGAAGGAAATCAGGTAACATATCCATTTTCATCCCAGAATAAAATGGTCTCAGGACCCCTCCATGATTTTTCTGTTAAAATAATTGGCTAATTAACAGATGTGATTCTAAGACTTAATGAAGAATGTCTCATTCCAGGTAGCAAAGATGTGTTGTAATTGGAGCCTTCTAGAAATAATGCCTTATCCTAAAGGGATAATGAATGGTGGCCATTCAAGCACTGTGACAGATTTGTGGGGCAGTGACTGGAACAGGGTGTCCCATCACACTAAGTGACATTTAATTCCATTTATTTTTGAATGAGGCAAACAACTTTATTTAAAATAATTGAACATTTGAATTCTTTGGATTTCCATAAAGAACATTAAATTATGTATTAATTATCACCAAAGGACTAAAAGCATAGTCATATGGCATAACATAAGGTATATATTACTAAATAATCAAATTTAGCCTTAGTATAAGAATGGATCGCTATCCCATTCTTTGATGTTAGTGTATGTCCAGTGTGAAGTCTCAATAGCTTCCTTAGTTCCCAATCTAAAACACCATATGGTTCACCATATTTTTCACTGGTCTTGATTCTAGAAGAGAAGAAGAGAAGGAAGAGAGAGGGAGGGGAGGGAATTAGCAAATAAAATAGTTATCAAATGAAACATGTTCAAGAGGTAAGATCTCTCCATTTGGACTGGGGTTATAGCTCTTCATCATCCTCCAAAACTGATCGCTCGCTGTCTCCAGTTTCCTGGAGATTATAAAATCTGGCAAGGCCTTAAGAATGTTCAGTAGGTCTAACGAGGCGACAGCTCAACTTTGTGTTCATAAGACTTGATCTCAGCTGGGAATCCCAGATTCCAAAGCTCCATAAAGCACACCTACCACCTATCAGTCCTGTACTGACTACCCACAGCCTCATCCTGCGTCTTGCAGCAGGAAGGCATGGCAAATTCCAATGTTACCAAATATTTTAAAGGGCAGATACCAGATCACCATGCAGTGACGTGCTATTTTCCTGCTTGTAAATTCAGAATTAGATGGGATTAGTCTTAAAACCAACTCAGAAATGGTCTGTCTGTGTGTGTGTATGTGTGTGCATCTACTGTTTGAAAAAAATGTTTAAGAAAATATTTATATTTGTCACTGTGTGATAACTATCACAAGGAAAAACGTTTGCCTCTATTTTTTTTCCCAGAATTATGATCATGTTGACTGTGCCTTTTGGGATTTTGAGAATAACAGTAAGTTTCTTAGCAAGCTTTGCCTTTGCCCAAGATCATTTTCTCATTTGGCAGTTAGCTGGATGGGGGGTAGTGTTGAAGGTGCTGTCTTACCAGACCCTCCAGAGCACTCTGAATGACCAAGATAGAGGGTATGATTTTTATATCAAATTGGAAAATGGAGTTAAGAAAACTTTTTTAAAAATATAAGACATTTATTTGGGAAATCAAAAAAATCACACAACTCAGAGGTAAGCAAAGTTGGAAAAAAAAAGAAATTTGGAAGGTTCAGTGCAGAGTAGCCTAGAGCTGTTTGAAGAAAGTTGAGGAATGAACACTTGGCTCTTTACCTGTGCTTTTCCACAGGGATTTACAATGTCTGCTATCTCCTTCCCTTTTTTCTTTTTATCTTTTCTGGACTGATTGTGTGACCTTAGGTAGGTCATTTACCCTCTCTGGGCTCCAATCTTTTTATCTTTTCTTTTCATCTTTTCTTTTCATCTTTTCTTTTCATCTTTTCTTTTCTTTCTTTTTTTTTTTTTTTTTTTAGTCGGAGTTTCACTCTTTCGCCCAGGCTGGAGTGCAGTGGCACGTTAACGGCCACCCCAGTGTCGACCTGCTGGGCTTCAGTGATCCTTCTGCCTCAGCCTTCCAAATAGCCAGAACTATAGGCGTGCACTACCACGCCCGGCTAATTTTTGATTTATTGTAGAGACAAGGTCTCGTCAAGTTGCCCGGGCTGGTCTCGAACCCAAGGACTCAGGTAATCCTCCTGCCTCGGCCTCCCAAAGTGCTGGGATTACGGACTGAGCCACTGAGCCCAGCCTTTTTATCTTTTCATTGAGATGAGACTTCTTGATTGCTCTCTAAGGGCCCTACTTGCTTGGACAAGTCTGAGTCTTTGGGCATGGAAAATAAGAGAAGAGGTTGGGGATGGTTACTACTGAATGGGTTCCTATTAGGCTCATCATTTTCACTGGAATATCCAGGGATATTGCCAAATCTCAGATAATTTACATACAATCAGTTCCCCTTGGATGCCAGTGGTGGCTAGGTGAGAAGTCCTTCTGCTTGTGGAAGCTTTGCTTGAAAACTTTCTTTTTTTCACTATCCTTGAAATTCTGGGAGAGAAGGGAAATTCTCTTCCTATTTGGCTCCTGGGATATAGAAATACTACTCCTTTCTGACAAATAAAAATAACATTGCCCTTTCCTTGTCCCTTCCAATTCTCCCAGAATAAGAATCCTATAAAGCAATGAGCTTTGTCCCTCACGACCTCAATAAGTTGATCTCTATGCAATTAATCCACCTTGCTGGGCTCCTCTCGGGTCACCCTTTGCCCCTGCCCTTCTGCACCATGGACCCAGAACTTCTGGAATCTATGACATTGTCTCAGATGGACAAATGTGGCCATACATAACTGCCTGCCCTGGGATAACCCCGCTGGTCTAGTGCCACCTTGGAAGTTCTACTCTAAATCTGGTTTAGTACCTGAGATCTACAGGTGATGGAGGAATGAGTGTTGGTGCTAGAACCCTGAGTATGCTCAGGAGAAACTAGGCAGGTGTCCAGTAGACCAGAGGTTCTAATTGGCCCTAAGGAGCTCCAGGCCATGCTCTGACTAGGGTGCAAAGCACTTCAGACCGTTTATTCTGAGTTGAACCGGTTGTTTCAGATGGCCATTCTAGTCCCTCTGAGTAGTCTCAAGTGTCAACCTAGATTCCGTAAGTCCATGTCCTTCAAAAACTTCTATATCTGCCAGTTTCCTATTTGTTGGCTACTTAAAAATGAAAACAAACAAACAAAAACCCAGTCCTTTAGCCTGTCACTCCAGCATGGTGGCAGGACTGTTGTTAATGATTAGAGTCCTAATCTGTAGAGGTATGGTAAAAAAACGGGAAAAGTGAGAGCCACAGAAGTTATGCCATTTACGAAGTCCCTCAAAAGTCAATTTAGCCTATTAGACTTAATTTAATTTCAGTGTTCAATTATACCTCTATTTTGCTGTCATAACAAACAATGCTAATTATAACACACGTTTGGATGGTGCATATAATGAAAAGTTAAACATTTCTGAGAAAAACAAAATTGCTTTGAAATTTCCTTCTGTCTCCTGCAGATGGGCTGGGTGGATGGAATTCGTCAGGCTGTAAAGTAAAGGAAACAAACGTAAATTACACAATCTGTCAGTGTGACCACCTCACCCATTTTGGAGTTTTAATGGTGAGTTTTCTCTTAATCACTCCTTAATAGAATTTTTTTTTTGAGTTGGGGTTTCATTCTGTCTTCCAGGCTGGAGTGCAGTGACATAAACACGGCTCACTGGGCCTCAACCTCCTGGGCTCAGGTGATCCTTCAGCCTCAGCCTCCTGAGTAGCTGAGATGGCAGGCGCGCACCACCACACCCAGCTAATGTTTTGACTTTTTTTTGTGGAGACAAGGTCTTGCTGTGTTGCCCAGGCTTGTCTCCAACTCCTGGTTTCAAGTAATTCTCCTGCCTCGGCCTCACAGAGTACTGGGATTACAGGCATAAGCCACTGCACCTGGCCTGAATTTTGACAACTTTTATTAGACTACAGATCAGTAGTACATGTGTCAACTAAGTTATAGAAAAAAATGGTATGCAAATGAAAACTCCCCTCACTTTATTCTTCCAAAGTAGAACAGATTGAGACAAATATTTAATTATTTTTCTCCTTATAAAATTAATGCCTGCACCTCCAATTTCAAGCAATACAGAAAAGGTCCCTGTAATCTCCCTCCCAAATGATTACCACCTTTAACAGCCAGGCATGTATATTCATTTCAATTCTTTTTGTGTGTGTATATATATTTTTTGTTTGTTTGTTTTTTGAGTTGGAGTCTCACTCTGTCACCCAGACAGGAGTGCGGTGGCCGCTCCCGGCCACCGCAGCCTCGACCTGCTGGGCTCCGGCGATCCTTCCGCCTCAGCCTTCCAAGTAGCCGGAACTACAGGCGCGCGCTACCACGCCCGGCTAAGTTTTTTGATTTATTGTAGAGATGAGGTCTCGCCAAGTTGCCCAGGTGGGTCTCGAACCCGTGGGCTCAGGCAATCCACTCACCTCAGCTTCCCCAAGTGAGGGATTACAGGCTGAGCCACCGAGCCCTGCATGTGTGTATATTAATAAGTGTTTTTGTTTTATAAATATGGGATCAAATTATTGATATTGTTTTTGCTGCTTGCTTTATTAACCTAAGAATTCATATATATATATATGACGACTTTTAGGCAAATAGGTATCCATCTATTTCAATTTTGTAAATACCTCTATAGTATACAATTGTGTGGATTTAACACAATGAATTTAACCAGTCCCTGAGAGGTCTGTGGAATAAGTTGGCAGAAGTAGAATTGCTTGGTCAAAGTGTCTGATCATTAAAATTTCTAAATTTAGGAAAGACCACTGGGATTTGCTGGGTTTTCTTTCCAAATGGCTCTCAATATGCCCCTTCTTCTCTACCCACACTGGAATACTTTCTGTGTTCTCTTAGGTTACTTTATTATATACTGTTACCTTAATATGTCATATGTGAATTGTTTCTCCAACTAATGGTAAGCTCTTTGAAGGCTGAAGGTCTCTTACATTTCTTTTTTTAACCCTAGCTATTCAACAAAGAAGAGGTGCTCAATTGATACTTGTTGAATTGTAATAATTTTATTTAGCTCCCTCTGAATTGGCTAGCACATTACAGCAGGAGTCAAAAGAGCAGTGTTCGTGTTCCAGCTCTGTCAGTAACTAGCTTTGTGATCTTGGTCAGGTTGTTTCTCATGTTTGGATCTTAGATTTTCCTTCTAAAATGTGAATGATTGGAGTAGACCAGAGTTTCTCAATCTTGGCACTACTGATATTCTTGTCAAAGGATTCTCTGTTGTGGGGTGTTGTTGTGTGTATTGGAAGATGTTTACTACTATCCCTGGTCTTTCTCCACTAGATGCCAGGAGCACCCTTCCTGGTTGTGACAACCAAAAATATCTCCAGACTCTGCCAAATGTCCCTAAGGGAGGGGCAAAATTGCTCCCATTTGGGAACTACCAGAGTAGACTAGTGCTTCTACCTTTTATTTGTCAGACCAATACACACATTGATTCAAATAATTTTGTGTGTAATTTTAGGTCTTTAATGATCCTCAAAAGATTACTGAACTGTGTTCTCAATAAGGTCCATCTTGTTTCTTAATTTTGTGGAAGTTATTTAAGGTCTAAGGAAAAGGAGCTTTTTTTGATGTTCCGTGTAGTGTTTTGGGATGCTCAGTTCAGACAGTGATTCACTTTATATCCCACATTCCCATCTACTAGCTTGGCCACATTTTAAGTGTGGAACATGTTAATGACAATGGAACCAAGGGCTAATGTTCTTCCAAGGCCGTTGATGGCTCTCCATGCTTGTACATAGTAAGTTGTGATAGGCATACTTGGCAAACAAGATATGGTCTTATCATATATCCATAATCTGGTTTCATAAGAGCTATAGCAGAGATGTTATACATTCTAGGACCCTCCTGTTAGTGAGCAGTGGAAGCATTTTGCTACATATAACTTATTCTGGCAAATGTATAAAATAAAACATACTGTGTTCTCTAGGATTTGTCCAGGTCTACAGTGGATGCAGTAAATGAACGGATATTAGTGCTTATAACATACACTGGATGTGGAATCTCCTCCATTTTTCTGGGAATTGCAATGGTGACATACATAGTTTTTCAGTAAGTTGATACAGCCTTGCTCTAAGTAAGTTTAATTTGGTTTGATGGATGCTATTGTCACTATAACCATAACCTTGTTAATTTCATAAACAAATCACAATAGAAAGAGGTCAGATCTATTAGATTATAAAGTGGACAGGTTAAAAACAAAACAACCAACGCTCCTGTAAATACAAGTTTTAGTTGAATTTTTTAAAAACAAGAGGATTGGAATAGGAAAAGATTTCTCTATCAAGATATAGGAACACTAACTATAAAAAAGTTGATAAAGTGAACTTTATTTAGAACTTTTAAAAACAAAAACCACAAGATAGTGAGAAGGCAAACTATAAATTTATAAAGATATTCACAATGCACATATCTGATAAAGACTTGTATGCAGAATATATAAAGAACTACAAATCAAAAAGCAAAAGATGAACAATATAATTTAAAAATGGCCAAAAGACTTGAACAGGCCCCTCACAAAAGAGAATATCCATGCCTCAGCCACCATACCCAAATGGCCAATAGCTTATGACAAGCATCAGAGAAATGTTAATTAAAATCACAATGATATACTTCTCTACACCCACCAGAAGGCTAAAATTAAACATACTAATAATAGCAAGTGTCAACAAGGATATGGAACAACGGGAACCTTTACACACTGCTGGTGGGAATGTAAGATGGCACAGACACATTGAAAAATTCATTGGCAATACCTGCTAAAAATAAATATGAAGCTCACTGTTGATTCAGAAATTTCACTCTTAGGTATATACTCAAGAGAAATGAGTGCATATGTCCACTGAATGACATGTAAAAGAATATTTATAGCAGCTTCAGTTATGGTCGGTCCAGATTAGAAACAACCCAATGTACATTAACAGTTGATGGAATGAATAAATTGTGGTATATTCATAAAATGGAATGCTACACAGTAGTAAAAAGAATTAACTACTTCTATGCAATACAACATAATATCTAAGTCTCATAGATGTAGTGTAGAGCAAAGGAAGACAGAAAAATAAGAGAACCTACCATATAGTTCCATTTATATAAAGTTCCTAGTGCATGTGAAACTAAATCTATGAGGATAGAAGAGAGAATAATGGTTGCCTCTGGTAGGAGGTACTGAATGGAAGAAGCAAGAAAGAGCCTTCTGCAACATTGAAAATATTCTACCTTTTAATCTGGGTGGAAGTTCCATAGGTGTATACATACATAAAGATTCATTGAGTTACATTCTTAAGATTTGTGCACTTTACAATTTGCCTCAGTTAAAAACACATTCACATAAAGTGAAAATCGCAAAATTTAAGTCAATAAATATTTAACAACAGTGTAAAAGAATCAAAGGGGGAAAACATAATTTTTTTTAATTTTGGAAAATACTGGATCATTTTCTACAAAGTAATATTGTGATCACTTAGTAAAGCTTAAGGTCATGCTTTCATGATGCCAAACATCAAGACCTTTGGAGCTATCCAAGTAAGTCTACTTGAAATGGTTTCCATAGTCATCCTGCTATTTGGTAATACATATCTTTAGCCAGTTGTGGCAGTGATGATGCAATCATAGTATCTAGGAAACTCCTTTATTCCTTCTTTTTAGAAGAGAAAAAGAAAAAAAAAAAAAAGAGAGAGACTACCTAGTTGAGGGAGACTAATATTATTCCTGTTAGTGAAGGTCACTATATTTAGGATACTCTGACTCTACTTAGAAAGAGGGTGGGAAACTCTAAAATTCAGTCCATGTAAGGTAAGATGAGAAACTTAACTTTTATAAGCAGTTCTTTTATTCTTTCACTTATTAGGTAGATGAGATGTGGCAAAACTTGATTTAAAAAGAGACCCTACCTAACTTAACAATTTGCTTTTTCTCTTTTAGCAAACTTCGAAAAGATTATCCTTCTAAAATCCTGATCAACCTGTGCACAGCACTACTGATGTTAAACCTGGTATTTCTGGTCAATTCCTGGTTGTCATCATTTCAGAAAGTGGGGCTTTGTATCACAGCTGCAGTGGCACTTCATTACTTTCTGCTTGTGTCTTTGACTTGGATGGGCTTGGAGGCGGTCCACATGTATTTTGCTCTAGTCAAAGTCTTCAACATATACATTCCAAATTATATCCTTAAATTTTGTCTTGTTGGTTGGGGTAAGTATAACTACCATTGTTCTTGATGTCTCTGTTTTAAGCTTGTGTGTCTTTCCAATTCTAGCTTCATTAGACAGATTACTCGGGACCAAATTCTGTTAATATCATAGATAAAAAATTAAGGATTGCCTCACTGAAATTGGGGTGTATGTCTCATCTTCTGCCTCTACTATTTGTGTGCTCTGCTAAATGCTGCCACTACAGTAGTGAACCTGTCAGATTGTCTTCCTCCCTTTTCAGGAATTATAGTCACAACAAATACTTACTGATGTAATAGCTAACACGTAGGTAGCACTAACATATACCAGACGCTATCCTAAGTGCTTTATATATTCATTTAATTGTCACAACATCACTATGGGATGGGTTTCATCATTATTCCCATTTAATAGGTGAGGGCACTGAGGCACAGAAAGATTAATTTGTCAAAATTCACACAGCTAGTAAGTGACAGAGCTGGGATTTGAACCATGGTGTCTGTCTCCATGGTTTGGACTTTTTATCACTATGGTCTTGCCATATTGTCTAAGAAACAGAGGAAGGACTTGAAATGGGTGAAAGGGTGCCAGACCAGCCAGGACCTGACTCTTATCACATTTCATGACTGTGACTATCACTGCTGCTCTTGGAAGAAGCCAGGAATGGTACTCAGCATAGGTATTTCTGAATATAAATGCCATTTATTTGGTTTACTTTCCTGTATTTCTGACGACATGGTCATCTCAGCTTCTCTCCCCCTTCCCTTTCTTGCCTATTCAAAATAGATTTTGGCTTTAGAAAATGTGTTAGATGCATAGGTGATATGTATTAACTAGGATGCACAGGATACACAGGAAGATCGATTTTATCTTTCACTGCCTTTGTGAAGACAATAGCTTCCTAATTAGCTACTCATCCTGTTAACGAGTTCATTAACAGTACATGCTTTCACTGGATACACAGTCAGTGTTATTATCTATGCTAATGTGGAGAGCAGAGACATGCAAATAATGAACAGAGCATAATCTAAAAACGTGTTTTAGTACACTTTGGAATCCTTCAGAAACACAGAGCCAAAGGCAGTAAATACACTCTCCTTTGTGCCTGGTGTCCCTCATCTTGATTCAATCAGAGGATTGAAAAATGTTGTGGAAGAGCCTTCATGAATAATCCCCAAAGCAGATAGCCTACACATGGGCAATTGTGGAAGGGTTTTAAATATCACTCCATCCTGGCTGTCCTTCTCCCTCATCATCACTCATTCTTAGCTTCTTTTTCAAACTCTTCCTCCAGGGCTCGCTTCTTGTCTCTTTGATCTCACTCCACACACACTTCCTGGGGTACAGGAAGAGGTAAGAAAGGCTAACTCTTGGTACTTGGAAGCAGGAAAATCTTGAGGTATACACACACAAGCGAAGGCAAAGCCAAGGCCAAAGCCTGACTGGCTCAACTAGTAAGGAAAGAACATAAGTGGTCACTCTTAGATTCAGTTTATCACTTACACAGACAGCGAAAGGAAGAGTAGCTAAAAGTGCCAACTCACAAGTTCTTGTCCCACACACTAAAAAGAACGACACTAAAACAAAAGGGAATAGGTAACTAGCACTTGAGTTGTGGGATTCTCTGTTGCTGAGAAGCCAGTGCTAAGCAAAAGCTATGCTGTTTTCTGTTCTGCTGCTCTATTCTGAGGGGGCAGGGTACAAAGCTCCACACCTCGGCAGAACCCTGGGAGGTGACAAGAAACTATCTCATGACAGCTTCCCAGAGGGGATAGGGAAGCTAGTAAGAGATGGCTTCAGAGCACCTCCTCATAAGCCTTCTGTGTCTTCTCACATTCGTGGCGGACCACAGGGCACGCTGCCAAAATTCAGGTAAGCCTTTGCCTGTGTGGTCTATGTGGATATGTACGAGGTCACCACAGAGTCACTGCTGAACCTTCCTTCTACAGGGAGTTCTGGGGCACTTAAATATTAGACAAAGGCAATCAACTGTAAGGAAAATAAATATTAGCGTCTGTTTATGTTTGAAGCTCTGCCTTCCTAATGCCAAAGCAACTCATCGAAAGGGTTTATTCTTTTATTTAAATCCCTGCCCAAGGCAGTAGATTTGTTCACATTTTTAAAATGACAAGCAACCAGTGGTTATGAGTTTTTCAAAAGTTCAAAATATAAGCACAGCTTTCATCCTAAATGTGAGGCCTCCTTCCATACCTCCTTTCCATCCACCAGAAGATATTTTTAAAAATATCTGCAGCATTCTAGGCTCTATGCGAGGTGTGGGCTACACAGATTTCAAGAGATTGCCATGTTTATCACAAAACAGGACAGTGGAGGGTTTTTCAAGATGCTTGGCACTCTGGGGTTTGGAACAGCTTTGGAAAGTATGTTACAAAACCCCTCAAATGTGTGTAGGTGTATGCTCTTAGTTTAGGAGAAACACTATTTGAGAAATACGAAATCCTTTAAGTTTCGCAAATGTGCATGAAATTGGATTTTAAACCCTGTGTCTATACTCTCAGCACATCTGATCATTTTGACTGAGCTGATTGCTATATTATTGTCTGACTGAATTGACTGGTTGTTAACTGATCCATCCAGTCAAAATGTCAAACTAGTAGCAAGTGTGGAAACAACTTCCCTTAAAAAAATAAGCACTGAAAGCTGCAGCTGATTGCCTGTGCCCTTCCCCCAAGGTGACCTAGACAAAAAGATACTGGGAACTAAGGGGTGATATTGAAAGGGAGAATAAATTGGTGGCCCATCATCTGAGAAGACACGCATAATGTGGACTTGCATTCTGATAAACTAGATACTTCTTTTTCCAAACTGATTTTTTGGCATTTGAGCTATTTTTAATAACTAGTGGGTGTTGTATTGAAGCCATTGGCATGCCGTTTAGTTTAGCAGATTGGAAAACTCCTAGAAATGTTTAACTTGTAAGAATTCACAAACATTTTGCAAACAAGGGTATTTTGATGCTAGCACATCTGTGGCTCATTTAAACAGGGTCTTGATGTATCAATGCCCACAGTCATTGACCAGGATCCCTCCCTTGCTACCTAATGAAATGCTTTTGGCTTGTTTTCCTACTCCAGGAATCCCAGCGATCATGGTGGCAATCATAGTCAGTGTGAAAAAAGATCTGTATGGAACTCTGAGCCCAACAACACCATTGTAAGTACCGGCATCTCTGCTTCTCAGGTGGTGGGGCCCTGGCCAGGCAAGGTGAGGTAAGGTTTTTCCGGCCTGGGACTTGGTCTTGACGCTGGCTTCAGAGAGAACACAGCCTAAGCCCTTTGGCCTTTGCAATGCACACACACACATACAGAAACTCACTCAGGTACTGGTTAGTTAGGTACGTGGTCTCTCTATGACTTGGTCAAGTTATATTACCTCTTAGTTCCATTTCCTCCTCTGGAAAATGGGGATAATAATGCTTACTTTCAATGTCATGTGCAAATTAAAATAATATCATGTTTATAAAGTGCACACCATGTTGTCTGGTTCATGGTAAGTGCTACATAACTGGCAGCTCTTATGACTACAAAATATACAGATCTGATTATTGAAAAGAGTTAGTGGCCACTACAAGGAAATACTGAGACGAGTTGGAAGACATTTTCTACCTTTCAACAACGAAGATCTTCCCTGAAGAATACTGCACAGCTTTCCTTTATAAGCTGGTTCAGCTTTGTTGTTTCTTTTTTCCTTTTTTAAATTTGATGTATAAGCCCATCTCTTTGTTTCTCTTAATCATAGTCACAAGAGAGTAGTAATTCACAGAACCTTCTTTTACAAGCATGTAGATCGTTGCCTTGTGGTCCCTTAAAATGCACAATCTCATGTAACACTTCTGATTGTTCCATTTCTTTATTGTTGCCTCTCAATTTCTCTTTCACTATAGGTATTCTCTCCCACTGGACTGGAATCAAATGTAGGAAATCCTGTTCCCAAAATTCCCTCGTATTTCATTTTGAGAGCCACAGTTTCCACAGGGTCAAAATTATATTGCCCTTTGAAGCATATGCTCTAATTAAAATTTCTTGTTATCTTTACTTTCTCTCCCTTTTCTCTTTCCTTCCTTCTCATCTCTCCCTCTATCTTCCCCCTTGCCTGTTTTGTGACTTAAAAAGTTCCCAGCATCTATCTAATAGTGATTCTTCTTCAAAGATCAAAAGCAAAACCAGAACAAAATCAACTTCACTTTTTCCCAAAAGAGCTTTTTCAGATATGAATTGGTTAGTAAGAGGCAGATCACTCTATTTTTAAAAAATAATTGTATTTTGAAGAGATAATTCATGCACATGTAACAAAATCCAAACCTACTAAAGGGTAGAGGAGGAAAAGTAAGCCCCACTCCCAAACCCCAGCTACCCAGTTTTTCTCCTTTGAAATAACTCTTATTACCAATTTATTACCAACAATCAAATTTGTATAGCTATTCACTTGTACTCTTTGTTACCCAAATGGTAGATATACACCATTTGACACCTTGCTCTTTTCACTTAACAATATATCTTGGAGGTGATTCTCTACCAGATATATAATACTACTTCATTTTAAAAGTTTTCCATTGTCTCCTTTAAGGCTGAAGATGATATTCAGGGAACCTAAGTAATAGACTCTATTAAGGGAATTAAATGTTTTTTTTTCACATCTTTGCAATACACACACACACACACACACACACACACACACACACAGAAACTCACACATACGTGAAAGTATCCACAGCAACACAAATAACATGACCAAAAGGGACTTTCTTGGTTTTAGAAAGGAGAGCTAATATAAGTTGACACATAGTTAAAGTAGTCAAGCTTGTCTATGTTCAAAAATCAGAGGCAATGCTTACAGTAATTGGAAATGTTATTAAATGAGGTAGCTGTCCGTATGAACCACTCCATATTTTTTCTTTGATAAATATTGTAGAGCCATTAGTCAGTCCAGTGGCCAGTGTTGCCTTTTATAGTTCAAAGACATCATATTTTAAAACAGCACAACTAGAGCTGTTCTCTTTTTGTTGCATTTTCATTAACTTTAATAATTTCATCATTGTTTGATATAGCATTCAGAAAAGTCACTCTTTGCTCATGTCCTTTCACTGTGATATTTATCATGCAAAGTAGAATTCATCCTGCAAATAAAATCTGAGATATAAGGTGGGGGGAGAGTCACTTTGAGGGGAAGGAATGCATATTTTTTTTTTCTGTTGAGGTAGATAATAGTCTCCTAGGGAATTGGACTGATAGGTTTCTACAAATTTAGGGCAGAAACAGCCTCTAACATCTCTAACTTGGTGTTGGAAAGAACCCTGAACTAAAGCTCAGAAGACTGAGGTTCTTGCCCCACCTCTGTCTCCAATGGGTGTGAGTGAAGTCTGTCATGGTGGTTCATCTCTCTAGGTCTAGGTGTCCTTAGGTCAAATGAAACTGACTAGATGAGCTGCAGTCTCTGAGAAATAGGATTTTATGTTTTCCTACCTCACGATAGTCTTCTTTGTTTCTTACAGTTGTTGGATTAAAGATGATTCTGTCTTTTACATCTCAGTGGTGGCTTATTTTTGCCTCATATTTCTCATGAATCTCTCCATATTCTGCACTGTTCTTGCTCAACTGAATTCCGTGAAATCCCAAAGCCAGAAGACTCGGCGGAAGATGATCCTGCACGATCTCAAAGGCACAACAAGCCTGACATTCTTACTTGGCCTCACCTGGGGGTTCGCTTTTTTTGCCTGGGGACCTGTGAGGATGTTTTTCTTGTATCTTTTTGCCATTTTTAATACTTTGCAAGGTAACTGCTACTGCTTTGTCTTTTCTGTGGCCAGGTAGACATCCACCAAAGCCTTTTGCTGCTTTGGAAAATACTCTCACCTGTCTGAGACTCAAAGGAGAAATCACTCCAACAAGCTCCTACTCTCATTGAGTTGACAGTCAACCACTGGAAACATTAGCTAGATGTTAGCCTTCATTAAATACATGCACAGCCCTGTCTCTCTTACTTAAGGATGTAGGGAGAAGCCCAGATAGCTAACCTAACTTTAGCTAGTTGGTAATCTGCATCAAATACTGGTTGGCAATAGTTGGTAATGTCTGCATCAGATGCTGGTTGACAATACTTCTTACTCATTGAATCGGCACCCTGTGCTCATAAATATACAGATTCATACTTGTGTTGACATTTTGAAGTCCACAGTCCAGCTGAGCACAATGATGACCTGGCAGTAGAAACGTTAAAGTTTTGACCTCATAGATTGTGTCTGAATCAGATATCCTAATATTCTGGGAAAGAGCCAGGCTAAGATATTGTAGAGTCATACAGGAAGGAAGGTTAAAAGAAAAGGGCTATGGGCCAAGGTAACAGGCCAAAGTTCTAGTCTTGGTTTTGCTATAAAAGGACCTTTAAAAAGTCAGCATGACTGGTTGAATTAGATGATCCTATGCTAAAGGCTCTATAGCTCTTTAATATCCTTCCTGTATTCTAGTGAAAAGAACAAATGATCAATGAAGTGATTAAATGGTAGACAAAAGATAACAGGAAAAGTAAAAGCTAGGGATTTGGTTAATATACCTCTGAGTAATTGTTGATATTCATTTTAATCTTATTTTGCCAATTTCAAAAAAATATATATTGCAGGCAAGAGGCCTGCAAAATGACTTTGTGGAAGTCTCAAGCGCCGTTCTATGCTTTAATCTTAAATTTCACCCAGTCTATTCAAGCTACTGAGGCAGACTGGGAGTTAACTTGGCATTCTATTGACTTAAGGTCTCCCTTACTGCTCTCCATAATTTTTTTCATTCAATAAACTCCTTTTCCCAAAGTGCAGTCTGCTGGTGGTTCCATGGGTTACTCGAGCAAGGAAAAAGTTCTTTGGTCAAAGAAGTCTGATAAATGTGGCAACCTACTTTCTCCCACTCTTGGAATAGCACAGTGCACATTAGCATGGTAAAAGCTCTGTTGGAAACAAAAAGCCTTTAAAAATTTGTTTTAACCTAGCATTTTTAAAACCTTAGAATCCTTTGTTGTGGTGGTTGTTAGCCCCCAAGGAACCTTAGGAAATATAAATTGGTGGGAAGTCATGACATGCCAGGCACTTGCAAAGTGCTGCAGGAGAATAGGGAAGCAATCTAACATAAGACATAGTTTTTGTCTTTATGTCTTATGACTCAAGAAACCATCTCATTTTAGAGCAATGAGGCAGATCAGCTGTAACTTTTTGTCCCACCAAGTTCTGTCAACCTCATACAGCCATGTTCTAATTGAAATGTAAAAAGTTACAAAATGTATTGCTCTTTCTCTCCAAGCCATTTTTGTTGCCTCTGGTAGTAGATATGAAATTTGGGGGAACTCTCCATAGCACTCTCATTTGATTTCCTTTGAGGATACAGGCCCTTGGATGTACCCTAAATTAGTGACTGAGGTTCTAGTGATGGTTCTACACTTTCCCTCTGGGAAGGACTGCCTGGCCCATACTGAAGTACTCTAACTCGATACTCTAGCACAATGCTCTAACCTTAAGAACTAACCAACCTTCATGTAGAATGTCCACAGAAGTAGATTAGGAACTAGGTGCCTGTGCAGACTTCTTCTGTAGTAATAACTGCAAGTTTCTCTTTAACTCACTGATTCTGGAGAAATGTGCTCACTCTTTGAAAAGAGGGGTTAAAAGGAAAGCTAGCAAAAAAAAAAAAACATGAAAGCAAAACAATTTTTAGCTTAAATAGGAGGGGCAAGGGTGTTTTCAAAACCATTCCTGCGATAGAAAGTAGTATCTAAGCAGGAAGCCTACATGAATAGAAGCATAGTTTAATTGGGTATTTTTAAAGACTAAAACCAAAATCCCATAGATCCAGCATCAACAGAGCCAAGCTGTCTCTGTCAGATATGCTTCATGTCAGTCAAGCACTGAGCATTCCTACTCCTGTCTACAAGAGAGAAGGTGCCATCTTGTAGTGAAGGTGTTTTCAGAGCCCTGAGTTTCAAACTCAAGTTACACACACACACACACACACACACACACACACACACACACACACGATCCAAATAATCTCAAAACAGGAATGCAGTGGAACAAATGAGCAAACCAGCCATTTAAAAGACGAATGGCAAGCAAGCAATGTTGGCTGAAGATGGATAGCTTGATGGCCAAGTGGGAAAAAATTATGCTCATGATGAGCTATTTGTGAAGGAGGAATGCACAGATAAAAATGCAGGTGACAAAAACCTGACATCTTCCCTCATGCCTATGTTCTTCTAGTGAGTAAGCAGATCAATCTGTTGTTGGAAAGAAAAAGGGAGGCTGTCAGGCAGAGAGGGAGAGCTGGCAGGCAGCTCATTGACATTCACAGAATAACCTTTAAGTCTGAGAACTCACTAAACTCCATGCAAGAAATTGGAGAAGCAATAGGTGCTTGATGTCACTGACGTCCCTTGTTCATGCTGAAGCTGGAGGAGTTTTATCTGCTCTGAGACTGGAGCTTGCTCTCCTCAGGGTGCTGCACCACCTTCCAGGTGGCTGCTGCTCAGAAAAACAGTGAACACTGCTGATTTCATCACCACAGTTGTTTGGTTACAAATGGAGATAAAACCCTCAGGAGAGTTAGTGAGACAAGCCATTCCGTTTAGCCTCCAGATTGCTGCCTCCCACCTGGAAGCAGAGAGTCTCAGGGATGGGGCCAGGGAACCCAGATCTTCTTAATCTAACTTTCCATCAAGTGACAGCAAATCACTTGCCTCTGCCTGAAAACTTTCCAGGGACCAAGAGCTCACCATTCCGTAAAGCAGAGCATTTAACTTCTAATCAGCTATGAATCTCATACCGGTCTTCCTTACTGGAAGCTAGTATAGTACAGTGATTAAGACCTTGGGCTCTGCATTCAGATCACCTGTTTTCAGTCATGATGCTGCCAGCTTAATCTTAGCTCTGTGACCTTAACACCTCCATGATGTTGGTGAGAGATAGGGTCAAACCAGGGCAGAATGACAGGAGACTCTTACTCACCTCCATCAAGATTCTTTTTTTTTTTTTTTGGAGTTGGAGTCTCACTCTGTCACCCAGACTGGAGTGCAGTGGCCACTCCCGGCCACTGCAGCCTCGACCTGCTGGGCTCCGGCGATCCTCCCGCCTCAGCCTTCCATAGCTGGAACTACAGGCGTGCGCTACCACGCCCGGCTAATTTTTTATTTT
>CAUYQG010134657.1:0-23620 GCA_963574415.1 Tarsius wallacei | reverse complement strand
TGAGTGGATTGCCTGAGCCCATGGGTTCGAGACCCGCCTGGGCAAGCGAGACCTCTGCTCTACAATAAATCAAAAAATTAGCCGGGCGTGGCAGCGCGCGCCTGTAGTTCCAGCTACTTGGAAGGCTGAGGCGGAAGGATCATTGGAGCCCAGCAGGTCGAGGCTGCAGTGGCCAGAAGAGGCCACTGCACTCCAGTCTGGGTGACAGAGTGAGACTCCAACTAAAAAAAAAAAAAAAAAAAAAAAAAAGATAGACCTGTAGATAAGCATTTCAAGTGTGCAATTTCTGATAGTATAGATTTTGTTGATTCCATGTTCATGATTCAGTGCAACATGTTTCTTTCTTCTCCAAATTTTCAACAGACTGACAGTTGAATCCAAACGCTGGGTCATATTGACGCTCATCCCTTTTGGTAAGGCTTTCTAGGTGGTGGTGTGTCCTTTCACCACTAGGCAGATAATAACTGATTATCTTCTTTGTGGTTAACACCAGCAATTATGTCTCATATCTAAATCCATTAATTGATTGGGGGTTGCAAAGTGGAGATATTGCAACTTTTTTTTCATTTGTTAGTTGGAATGCATTCATTGAGAGACACTTTTCTGTCTTAGTCCATTTGTGTTGCTTTAAAGAAATATGTGAGGCTGAGTAATTTATAAAGAAAGATTTATTTGGCTCATACTTCTGCTGACTGGAAGACTGGGCATCTGGTGAGGGCTTCAGGCTGCTTCCACTCAGGCGGAAGGGAAAGGATAGCCAGCATGTGCAGAGCTCACATGGCGAAAGAAGAAGCAAGAGAAAGGGAGAAGGAGGTACCAGGTTCTTTTTAAAACCAGCTCTCCTGGGACCTAATAGAATGAGAACTCACCTATTACAGTGAGGCTGGCACCAAGTCATTCATGAAAAATCTGCCCCATGACCCAAACACCTCCCACTGGGTCCCACCGCCAACATAGCGGATAAAAATTCAAAATGACATTTGGAGGGGACTCTCAAGCCATAGTAGTTTCCCAGGGGTATAGTTCATATAGGAAACTATATGAAATAGTTCAAATAAATCTTTCCCAAATCTTTCCCCTTATTTGCCAGTTTTTTTAATAATGTATTAGTTTCCTATCATTCTGCAAAGTGACCAGTTGGTTTTTTTTTTAAATATCAGTGGGAACATATAAATGTAAATATTTGTTAGGTCTCCATCAATTTCCCTGTCTGACACTCAAATTATCCCGTCTTAGACCAGTGAGAACAACGTCAAGTTGGACCTTGAATTCTTTTGACACTATCTTAGTCATTTTCGATAGCTTTTTCACCAACTAATGTGACAAGATATTACAGATTCATACTGTATGTTTTCTGCCCTAAAACTGGAATCAGTTATTCTTTCAAGAAGCCCTGGATTTGTTTTTGTTTAAAAAATGAAATTTCAGCCGGGCTCGGTGGCTCAGCCTGTAATCCCGTGCCTTGGGAGGCCAAGGTGAGTGGATTGCCTGAGCCCGTGGGTTCGAGACCCGCCTGGGCAACTTGGCGAGACCTCATCTCTACAATAAATCAAAAAAGTAGCCGGGTGTGGTAGCGCGCGCCTGTAGTTCCAGCTACCTGGAAGGCTGAGGCGGAAGGATCGCTGGAGCCCAGCAATTCGAGGCTGCGGTGGCCGGGAGCGGCCACTGCGCTCCAGTCTGGGCGACAGAGTGAGACTCCAACTCACACACAAAAAAAAAATGAAATTTCAAGTCCTCAGTCCAGTGTCATGTATGCTCATTATTAATCATGCACACACACATATACACACACACAACTAAACATATGTACATGGCACACATGTTTTTAAAATAAAAACATCTCATGAGTCAATATTGATACTTCTAGTTCATTTCAGGATTTGTCTTGTTCATTCTTCTATATTACAGTTATATCTGCTTTCTTCCTCATCAAAAATCCTGGTTCTTACAGACACAAGAAGATAATAGAACAGTCAATAATTCCTTATTTATTTTATTAAGAATTATCCACACAATAGTTTGAGAATAACAGTATTACTACTATCACCTCTGGCACTCAGGGCCGTTTTTTAATTGTCATGCACTCTCCTCATTCTTCTAACCTGGTATCCCAATTGACTCAATAAGAAACCACTACATGCTACACTCCCTCTTTTTCAACTTTCATTTTAGTTCAATATGTAACTATATTTTTAATGCTCACCATCATCTCTCATAGTACTATCTCTCTAGTCCTTTTGGTTATCTGATTCTCATTTTCTAGTGGATTCCTCAGGAAAAGCACACTGATACCTTAAATTAAGTTTTGCTGGACATAAAATGCTGGGTTCACGTTTTCTTTTCTGGAAATCTTAAATATATTACTTTATTTTCTTCTTGCACAAATAGCATTGCTGTCAAAAAGTCTGATTGTAATCTAATTTTCTTTCCCTTTTAAGTCACTTACTGTTTTTGTCTAGAAACCCAAAGTTGTTTGTTTTTTTTTAACTTTAAAGTCCAGCAATTTCACTACACTACATCTTAGTGGTAGTCATTCTGAGTTGATATTCTCAGGTAGATGGTACACTTTCTCAATTTGTAGTGTCAAATCTTTTTCATTTCAGGAAAGCTTTCTGAAGTATAGTATTTAGTATTTGCTGTGTTCCCTCTCTTTGGTTTCCTTCTTCAAGGACTTCTGTATTATATATGTGGATCTTCTTTGCCTGTTTTCAATAGCTGTTACCTCCTCTTGAATCTTTTTTATCTCTTTCTTAATTTCATTTTATTTTTAACATTTTCCTACTCCATACTTCTATTTACCTGAAGCATTATCTGTTTTGTTCATTTATTCTTACGTTCCTTCCAGTTAAGTTCATTTATCAAATAATTTTTTACTTTATTTCTCACTTCCCTGAGTTTTATCATCTTGTTTCAGAGTTTATAATTCTTATGTCGCTCTTTTATGTCTTGCACAATTTTCATAACTTATTTTTAGCTTATTTTGAAATAAAAGCTTTCAAGATCTGATGTTTTCTTGGCATGCTGTCTTTGTCTGTAGGAATGTTATTCAGTTTCTTTTTCTTATTCTTTTTTATTTTTAAAATGTGAGACGTGGCTTCCACTTTTCTGTTGCTCATTTTTACATGAAATTCGCACTCCTGGACTTTTAGAAGGAAATGCGGTTCAGCATACTTTTTCCAGCTTCACAGAACTCCCTCTTCTGTTGTTTTCAGGTAGTGCTGAAAGACAAGCATGACAGCTTGCTTCTGAGGTGTCCTGGCTCGGTTCCCCTTACCTTTTCTTCCCTGTTTTTTGTCTCTCTTGTCCCTGTCCTTCCTGCTCAACCCATCCCCAGCAGTTTCTCCTCCCTGGAAGAGGACCCCTGACAGCTCCGTGTCAGCAGCCCCCGGGGGGAGACTGCTCCAGCCCAGCCCCTTCAGAACTGGGTACAGACCCCTTGCACCCACCCACTAACAGAGTGAGAAAAACCCTTGTCGTTTTCAGCTGCTGCTTTTAAATGGGCCGGCCCTGCTTCCCAGTGAGGGCCTGCTGGGTTTTTCAGGGTTTTCCATTACTCTTCTCGACCTTTCTCCCCTAGAGACGCCAAGAGCACGGAGGTCTTGTGTTCGCTGGTGAGTTGTCCTCATCCCTTGTATTTGGGGGCTTGTGAAGATGCTTGTTACATAGTTATGTTGTAAATGTTGTCCATGAGTCTGGGGTTTTGCTATCCAGTTAACTCTGTTTTTAACTGAGGATTCGGAACAATTCAAAATCTATGCCACAGCTGGGCCATTTTCTCAGAACCCCCTAAAAATGACTCATTTTTTTAAAAGCCTTACTGCATGCTAAGGAGTTTAGTGTCCATACCGCAGGAAATGGGCTGACAGAGATTTCAGAAGTGAAAGCTGGCATGATTTGATAAGCTATTTCCAAAGCTCATTCTGGCAGAACCATGAGAAAAGAATGCTGGAGGCAAGCACATAGGTTAGGAGGTGATTATCACAGAACAGACAGGAATTATAGAGGCCTGGGCTAGGAAGGGACACTGGTGACAGAGAGGAGGGCATGGGGAATTCAAAAAATCACCACATCAGTGCTGTAAACAACACAGCATGCATGTTGCTTGGACACCGTCCTTCTTGGGGAATGTACACCCTTTGAGTTTCAAACACCTCTATCAACAACAACATAAAAAGCATTTTTTTTAATGGAAGAAAGTTTTACCCCCCCCATCTATAATCTAGTCACAATTACCCATCCAGACGCTTCTCCCACTGTTCCCAAGCCCATCCCTTCTGTAGATTGAGGCAATACCTCGCCGTTACCACCACCACCAGTTCCCTCAAAGCCCCCTCTCTCAACTCCAAACCCCAGGAGCCCCCTGTCTCCTCCTCCTTGAGTCAGCCATATCCTCTGCCTGGATCACAAAGATGTCTCACTCCTGCTGATCCCCATTCTTTCTTGCACCTGAAGTCTGTATTCAAAAGATCATGCATCACCTCTGAGGTATCCTCTGTTCCATCTCTCCACCTGCTGAATTGTAAGGTCCCGAAAGCCACCAACAGTCCATGGGTGCATTCCCTGACACATTGCAAGTGCTCAGAAAAAAACAACACACAACCCAAAGCCCAAGAAGGCTCTGTTCTTCCCCAAGGTACCAGGCTGCAGCACTTAACCCATGACCCCATCCTCCTTCACATTAGGCCTCACCACAGGGCTGAGCACCAGAACCAGCTACACAGAGGGAAGAGGACACCCTGACCCATGTCCATGCCCCCCAGAACCTTAGTTTTTTCGTTATCTCTCCATCATGAGACTCTCATCAAGAGGCTGCAGGAGGGCAGTTCCCACCTTCCTTCCAGTTCATGAACCTGGTCTGATGCTCATTAAACCTCTGTCTAGGAAATATTCTTTCTTTTTTTTGAGACTGTCTCACCCTGTCATCAAGGCTGGAGTGCAATGGCATGAACATAGCTCACTACAGCCTTGAACTCCTGGACTCAAGTAATCCTCCCCAGTAGCTGAGACTACGGTGTGTGCCACCACACCCAGCTAAGTTTTTAAATTTTTTTAGTAGAGACAGAGTCTTACAATGTTACCCAGGCTGGTCTCTAACTAATGGCCTTAGGCAATTCCCACCTTCTCCCACCTCCCAAAGTGTTGGGATTACAGGTGTGATCCACCACACCCAGGCTCTCTCAGGAATAGTCTTCTTTTTGTGTGTGTGTCAGGGTCTCACTCTGTTGTCCAGGCTGGGGGGCAGCAGCACAATCATGGCTCACCGCAACCTTGATCTCCTGGGCTCAGGGGATCCTACTGACTCAGTCTCCCAAGTAGCTGGGACTGCAGGCACATGACACCATGCCCAGCTGATTTTTCAAGTGGCGAGGTCTCACTATGTTACCCAGGCTGGTCTCAAATTTTCCCAGGGATATTCTTGAAGTTGGAGGGAGCTTCCCGGGATTTAGCCAAGTAAAGAACAGAACCTACACAAGACCAGAGCAGTGACCAAGACTGCCCTGGACTTCACACTGCCTGCTTTCATGGTCTCTAGCCACTTTGAAGCAACAGACCTTAGAGTGAGGCCTCAAATGCCAACTAGGCCAGAAAGGCACAGGTGAGCAGCCGAGATAAGGGCATCTCTCCTCTGTCCACAGAAGGTAGAAGCTGAGAAGAGATTCTGTTTCTTTCATCTATTCATTCATTTGACAAACATGCACCAAGTTTCTATGCATGCCCTTGTGTACACTGCACTGTGGGAATTACACAACTGAAAAAGGCAGGGGCTGGTCTGGGCTCTGTGAAGGGGAGGGGCTTAAAGGCAAGGGTCGCCTAAGATGGTTGAGGCACCTGGGGTGCCATCAGCCTGCTTCCGTAGTGCCCTCTGCTGTCCCAGGTATGCCATGGTTGTGAAGACGGCTGATGCCGCCCTGGGAAAAGATCCTTGTCCTCATTCACGCAGGGGCAGCCGCCACATCTCGAGAATGGATCTTGAAACCTGGGAGAAGCATCATACACACAAAGCTGGAAATGGTTGTTTTTAACCCAGTGTTTTGCAAAAGTAGAAGTGTTCTGGGGCAGGGGGCAAACGGGTAGGGAGAGGAGAGGTGAAGATCATCAGTTTAGGGTATGAACCTACATGCTCCCTGGAAAGCAAAGTGTCCACCCCCAAGAGGTTCCAGCCCTCGAGTCTCAGTCCTGCGTCAGCTGGAGGGTACAAGGAGACCTGGGAGTGTCCCCACACATCTTGGGACTGCCAGGACTGGTGGGGGCCTGAGAGGGATCTAGTGAAGGCCGCTTGTTTTACACAGGAGGGGACAGAGGCCAAGGGAGGGGTGGTCGCTTCCCAGGAATACCAGGAAGCCAATGGCAGAGCTGTGAGAAGACTCTAAGTCCAGGTTCTGCCAGCCACTAGGCAAAGATGTTCCCAGGAAACATTCACAGACCAAAGGTGAACCAGACAAGAGGCAGGATGCATCCTGTGGACGTGACGTAACTAGCAGCCAGAAATGCACAGCTTCCAAGCATCTGCTACAGCAAAATCAAAGAACATTTTAAGATAAAGACAGGAAGGTGGTACCAGGTACCCTCCACTTCATGTACAAGGAAACCCTGGCTGACTGCATTGCCCCTGAGCAGCTCTGACCCAGACCCAGAATATGTCCAGAGTTATGGCAGAAACCATCCTGCCCTGTGAAACCACTCCTGTTTTTCATTCAGTCTACTTGAACAAGGCTCCTTTTTTCTGCCATTCTTCATATTCCCGACCCTCTTTGAAAGCTGAGAAATGAACCCTGGGTCTAGGAACTGTCTTCTCTTCTTAACTCTAAACTCAGAAATGCTAAGGGTTCTGTGCTGGAAGAGAAAGGGAAGAAACCAGGCGAGGCATCCAGAATGTGTCCCCTTGAATTGTTCTGGAGAAAGTCACTGCCACACTGCCACATTCTGGCCCTCAAAATCCTCCCTGGCTCATGTATGGAAAAATACCCTTTGTTTAACATATTTAGCCCAGCAGAAGTGGTCTGAAATTTCAGCATGATTTTTTTTTAAGGAGAATAAAGAGGGAATTAAAAAAAAAAAAGAGTCACACAGCCCAGCTATAAGAACTCTGACCCTACCAGGCAGCATGCTCTGTTAGGGCCCGCAGGCTGCCCAGTCTACCTTGTGCCTCACGGGAATGTCCCTTGGTGTCCTAACACAAGGGTGTTCTGGCCCTCTCTGATGCCTAGCCTAGGTTTATTCTAGAGACCCTTCTTTCAGACTCCCCCAAGAAATGGATCAATCAATGATATGGCATCTCATCTAAGTGAGTTATCTTAGGATCTGCTAGCCGGTTCTGGCTTCTTTATGGTAGTCAGCCCAAATGCTGGGGAGTGTAAACAAGGTTAAGGGTAAGAGTTCGGGGGCACAGAGGAAAGCCAGAGAGTATGCCAAAAACAGATTCTGTATATCAGAACCAGCAGGGGCCTGAGGGCCAACCACTGCCCTCACCCGTCAGGTGGGATCCTCCTCCGCCTTCCAGGCCCTCCTCATGGATATAAACCAAACAAAAATAACTGTCCTCCAAAATAATGACATAATCTATCCAGATGTACATGGCCTTGTGCTTAAGAAAATATTTCCGTGAGCTTTGGGTAATGTCAAAAGAAAGGAACTCTGGGTGATGTTCAAAGAAAGCCAGAAAACCAGAGGCAAATCTGAAGATTTAAAATATTTTTATTTTCAGTGTTTGCAAGGAATTCCTTTAGAAGATCTGGGTTACCTGAATAATATACACAGAAGGTAAAGGAAAACAGTAAAGTGACAATTGGTCTGTTCCTTATATTATTGGCATAAAAACAGTGGGTTCCTTAGTTATCTGCAAGGGTCATTATATCACCTGCAGGCATGGATGTCGCAAAAGTTAGAGAGAAGTTTGTTTTCACCAGAGTCAGCAGCTCACAGCATAAGGGGTCAAGGCTTCATTTATTTGAAGAACTAATGCTTGACAGAGTAGTAGTTTACTGTGACTTATCACAAGATACAAAGTTTACTCTCTGACTGAGGTATATGGTGTGCTCACTTAGTCAAAATGGCGGCATAGCCCAGGGTCAGTTTTTCGTTCTCCGTGGAGAAAGGTGCAATTTCTCTGGGTAGTAGGAGACAGAACTAATCAGTGACTAAACTAATCAGTGACTAAACCAGTGCTTGGCACGTGGTAGACACGCAGTAAACATTTACTGAGTGAACAAACGATGAATAAAGTTAAATAAATGGGTATGGAGTGCTAAAATGAAGCGAATAGTCAGGGAAACTTAAGGTCTGAGGCGTGTTAGTTGGTGGCTCCCTGTGGCAGGGAACCTCAATGGCCTAAGTTCCCCAGGGTCAATGAAATTTGGGACACGGATGGTTAATATTCATTGTTAAGATGTTTTTGTGCTGGATTTAACACCACAAAAACAAAAACCTTATGTTGGTGATGCTCAGAGAAATTCAGAGAAAGGAGCTGTGTTTTTATTTATTTATTATTTATTTACTTATTATTTATTATTTGTTATTTATTTATTATGTGTATTTAGGGGGGCTCAGGCACAGAGAACAGCTGAAGAAATCAAAACACAAATGATGCTGACATTCATCAGCAGGAACTACAAAATAGGGCAGAAATTTCAAGGAATCTGCACAGGTGTTGACAAGGGAGATGGCTTTCTCCTAGTGGGAGGAAGGGTCAACTCTATTCAACTGTGTATTGAAAATGAGTATTATGGCCAAGTGCAGTGGCTCACGCCTATAATCCCAGTACTTTAGGAGGCCGAGGCAGGAGGATTGCTTGAGCCCAGGAGTTCAAGACCAGCCTGGACAACTAGTGAGATCTCATCTCTACCAAAAAAAAAAAATCGAAAAATTAGCCTGGTGTGGTGATTCGAACCTGTAGTCGCAGCTACTCGGGAGGATGAGGGAAAAAAAGTGTTAGAGAAAGCAGGGAGAGTTAGAGACTTCTTTCACTGTTCCCACACTGGGAAATCTGGACTGTAAGTGCATGAGACCAAGACTATACAATATAGTAAGAATGACACACTTAGAGCAAATGGCAGAGTTGAAAAGAAGGACCCACTCTTCGACTGTCTCCTTCTTCCTCTCAGCTTTGCCCAGTCGCATCCCTTCTCTTCACCAGGCTGATGGAGATGGATGGAGTGACTCCTCTCTACAACCCTCCCCTCAAGTGTCTCTAAGTCTCTGGAGAGGATATATGTCCCCAGTTACCCAGCAGGTCCTTCCTTGCCTTTTGCTCAGGAAGCAGAGAAGAGGTTGGAATTCTACCCAGGAGAGAGCCAGGGGACCAATGGGAGCCAGGGCTTGTGGCCAGGTGGGAGCATTTCGGGAAAGCAGCTCCCAGAGTTCCTAGAACCTCAGCAGAGAACAAAGCTAGCTGCCTCCTGCAAACTTCATTGGCAATGCCTTTCCTTGGCCTCCAGCCCCACAGTGCCCTAGGCTCACACATGGATTAACAAGGACACAAAAGTCCTGTTTGTCCAAGTACTCTCCATGAGGAAACTGGCTCTCCATGAAGCTGGGCCTGACCCTCTGCCACCTTTGGGGATTAAGGGAGTGGTCACAAGGACTGGAGGATGGGGGGACCCAGACCCCACTCAGGCTCTATTAGTACTTTAGTACTGGCTCCAGTTATCCCAAGGCAGGGAATAGCAGGCAGCAAAGACAATGTGACTTTCCTGCTGTATAAAACTCCATTCTAACAATTTATCTTAGTCTTCCACCAACTACTGCCCACAGCTCTGTTATGCCCTTATTTTAAGGGTTCTCAGAGGCAATTTCACTCGTTCACATGCCCTAGTTCTGCATCCAACCGTCACACGAGCAAGCCCCTAGCATTGAAGGTTCTCGTCTCTTCCGTCTCTTCTCCACAGCCCTCTCTGTCCAGGAAGTCTTCCCAAATTAATTCCCTCCCTGGTCACTTCCTGAGGTTTGGTGACTCCTCAATTCTCCATCCCCTTGAGATCAGGAAATTTAGAATATATCACGTTTGCCAAAGACCTTTCAAAGGTCAAGTCCATACTTGATGACAATAAGGAGAGGAGAGCTGATTTGTCACAGATAAACCAGGCCTTCTGCATCTAAATGAGCACTAGATTCTTCACACTAGTCACCTTGGAAACCATGCTCATCCCAGGTGGGCTTCCATTGCTCCAAAATTATCTCCCTTTCTGAACTGGCTTTCAGAACCAGGGTCGGAGCCAGACAAGAAGGGGAGCCTTCTATGAAATAACCTCTCTCCACCTTGTTCCCCATCCTTGGTCTTTAGTGAAAGTTGACCATTTCCAAACATTACTTCAATTTTTAGAGGTACGTGATATATCACCTTGAGATCATTCAAAGTCTGGGACATTGATTCTGAAGACATTATGTCTTGATCGGTGTCTGGGTTACAACAGTATATGCATTTGTAAAAACTCAAAGATAAAGTTAATATGCATATTTATTGTATGTAAGTTTTACATACTTCCGGGATGCAGGAATTCTGAATCTCGAAGGATGAGTAGGAAGAAGTTCTATCCTCTAATCATAGGAGGGCATTAATTTTCCTCCAATACATAGAGGAAAATATGTGAAGAGGCAGTGGCAAAAAAAAAAGAAAGAAAAAGAAAGGTCTATGGCAGAAACTGAAAGAAACTTAATATGACTGAGGCCAAATCTAAATGAGAAAGTGAGGACAGGTAGAAATTGAAGGGACAGAAGGAAGCCAACTTGTGAAAGGTGGTGTGTGCTCTCCCACAAGGTTTGTGTCCTAGAAATCACGTAAGCAGCAGGGACGTGCAGTCTGAGACTATCAGAAGGAAAACCAGCTGTGATGCTGTTATTTTCCTGGAGACTAAAAATGGCGAGCGGTGGCTCATGCCTGTAAACCCAGTGCTTTGGGAGACTAAGGCAGGAAGATAGCTTGAGGCCAGGAGTTCAGGCCATCCTGAGCAGCATAGTGAGATCCTCATCATTACACAATAATAATAATAACAATAATAATAAATAAAGTTAAATAATAACAATATCAATAATAACAATAATAATAAAATTTAAAAGAAAGAGGCAAAGCCTTGTGAACCAGAGCCTTGGGAATGAGGAAGAGGCTCCGCCTAAAAGGGTAGACGTGCTTGACTCCCACATCCTTTGAGTGAGTGACCAGGAAGAAGGAAAAATGCAGAGTCCCTCTCAGATCTCTATTTAGATTACTGGGTGAATGTCGGTGCTTTTGATCAGAACAGAAACCAGTGGAGGAGGAGGAGGAGCAGGAGATGGGGAATACGTGGGGAATCAGCTGGTGGGGCTTAATGTTCAGCAGAGGGGCCTGGGCTGGAATGAGGATGTGGGAGTCTTAAGTGTGACTCATTCTTGGAGTCACACAGGAGATGTGTGAGAGGAGAGAAGAAAAGGGCTAAGAATAGAACCCTGGAGAATATTGAAAGGGCAGGGAAGCTAAGTCAAAGGGGGTGAGGGGTGGCCAAAAAGGGAGAGACAGAGGGAATCCCAGCATCTCCAAAGATGTGTGTCACAACCCCACTGAGATCAAACAAGAGAAAGGCTGAAAGTGGCGACTGTATTGAGGCTGAAAGTGGCTGTTATATCCGAGTGCCTCAGCAAGGATTTATTTCTGTTCCGGGGATGGTGGTGAAAACATTACAGGGTGATGAGAACATGAAGCAAAACAAGGATGTTGTGGCAAAAAAAAAAAAAAAAATGCAATTGTTTTCAAAAAAGTTTGGTTGCAAAAAGGTTGAAAAGAAGCTAGAAAGGGATAGTCTAAAGGGAGCATTTTGCTTATTCTTTTTTTTTTTTTTCTGAGTTGAAGTCTCACTCTGTCGCCCAGGCTGGAGTGCGGTGGCACACTCACGGCCACCCCAGCGTCGACCTGCTGGGCTCCAGCCATCCTTCTGCCTCAGTCTTCCAAGTAGCCAGAACTATAGGCACGCGCTACCATACCTGGCTAGTTTTTTATTTATTGTAGAGACAAGGTCTTGCCAAGTTGCCTGGGCTAGTCTCAAACCCGTGGTCTCAGGTAATCCACTTGCCTCAGCCTCCCAAAGTGCTGGAATTACAGGCTAAGCCACCAAGCCCAGCCCATTTTGCTTACTCTTAAGATGTCTCTACTGGAAGGGGAAAAGCCCAGAGAGGCCCACAATGAGCTTCACAAGAGATGGGGGATGGCAGATGGACAAGTACTCACAAGGGTGAGGGGCAAGCACAGGGAGGAGCCCCAGAAAGTTCACCATCTGAGCCTTTCTTATTCACAGTATTCACGAGTACTCTGGGTTGTCTGTGCACTGTGGAGACGAAGAGTCAGAAAGAGTACATGACATGGCCAAAACCATGTGGCGGCACAGAACATCAGCCCAGCCCCGCGGGGCATGCTTTCTCTTCCAGGATGGAATTTTCCGGCTCCCATCAAATCTTCTTCATCTGTCTGGGGCCCCCTCAAAGAAAGACCCCAATCTACTCATCTTTGTCCATCTGGGACCAGCACAGTGCCTGGCACAGAAAAGGTACCTTAGAAAACAAATCTCAGTCCATTTTCACCACAGCCCCAGGATATAGGCATGGTCAGGATCCACTCCATGGACAGAAGACATGTCAGGGAAGAACTGGTTTTGTTGGAACCAGAAACCAAAGAAACTTATCCTCAGCTCCCCAACTTGGGCCAGGGCTCTGGGGATAACTTGAAATCCTGGTAAATGCAAGATGGAGTTGACCGATTTTGACAGATTTATTTCTCACACTAAACCTACAGGATAAGAACTATAATTTCTCACCATCAAATGAAAAACAGCTGAAGTGGAACATGGGAATTGTGGTTAATAACATTGTACTGAAGTTGGGATTTTTGCTGGGAGAGCAGATTTTAGGTGCTGTCCTTACCGCCCCCATCCCACACACACACAAAATGGGTAACTATGTGAAATGATAGATATGTTCATTTGTTTGACTATACTAACCATTTCACTAAGTATATGTGTGTCAAAATGCCATGTCATACACCTTAAGTATTACAATAAGATAAAAGAAAAAAGAGAAACAATTGAAGTGGGACAGTTGAATTGCCTCTCCCAAGGCCAAGCAGCTAGAAAATGGCAAAATCAGCTGAGCTCGGTGGCTTAGCCTGTAATCCCAGCACTTTGGGAGGCTGAGGCGAGTGGATTGCCTGAGCCCATGGGTTCAAGACCCGCCCGGGCAACTTGGCAAGACCTCATCTCTACAATAAATCAAAAATTAATGGGGTGTGGTAGCGCGCACCTATAGTTCTGGCTACTTGGAAGGCTGAGGCAGAAGGATCGCCAGAGACCAACAGGTCGAGGCTGCGGTGACCGGGAGCATGCCACTGCACTCCAGTCGGGGCGACAGAGTGAGACTCCAACTCAAAAAAAAAAAAAAAGAAAATGGCAAAATCACATCATAAACCCATATTGCTAAGACTATCTCTGCCATCTCAAAGCAAACACAAGCCCACAAGAAGGGACTCTGAGGCAAAAGAAGCCCCTTCGGACTTCCCACTAATCGGGAGTATCCACATCACTGGCCACTTTCCCCCATCTGAAGGGCAAGCCAAGAACTGACTTCATATTCTGGCTAACTTACCAGGAGAATTTTCAAGAGGATCATTACCTGGGACTGAAGGCACCTTGGGCAGGGGTTACAGAGGCTGGGAAGCTCTGGTTACCATGTGGAAACCCCCAAAGAGGACTCCAGCCTCTCTGGACCATAGTCAGGAAGGGTGCCCATATGCTTTGAGGCCACTCTCCTGGGATGGGCTTAGCCACTCTGGGGAAGCCCCCGTCACCCTGATTCTCTCCTGAGGAGACTGAGCCTGACCTTGAGCCACCCTCCCGTTTCCATATGAAAGGAGAGAGTTCTGGGTACAGTCCTCCTGCCAGAACCCTCTGCAGAAACCTCTCACAGTCTCCCCTGGACCCCATATGTCACCAGAGATGGGAGCCTAGGTAACAGACAAGGTGGGGAGGGCCGAGGCAGGGAAAGGATGCCAGTCGGGATGGTGCCAGCTCCAGGGTTGCTGCCCAGGACCTACCTGCAGGGAAAGCGGGCACCAGGCGGCCCCAGCCAGCCCTTGTTGACTTAACGGGTGGCTCTGAGGTGGGAGAAGAGGGGGAGGAGAGAACACACCACTGGAAGACTGGCTCCCATTGGTTCCTGCCACCATTAAAAGAGGCCCAGAGAGACAGTCCCGACACCCTCGATCCTGGGATCTCCAAGCATTCTGTGGCATACCCGCTCCAGCACACAGAAGCATGAGGTTCACAGCTCTCCTCTTCCTGGTGGCTCTGGCCGCGGTCCTGGTTTGTGCCAGTGAGTACAACCCTTCCCTTGCCCATCCATGTAGTCCCCGGAAGTCTGGCCCCTGCCTTCATTCCCCTCTTCCCCTCCTCAGCAGAAGCAGTCCTCCCATGTCTGTCTCTGCAGCCCCCTCCTGCCTCCCACTGGGTTCCCCACACAGGGGCCCTGTGCTCACTGGTCAGAGGGAGCCAGGGCACCACATGGTCCCATGGTCCCAGCCTGGCCCTGCAGCTGCACACGCCCCCACCCCACCGCCCCGTATCTGGTCTGCCCACTCTGCGGCATCCACTAGGGCATTCTCAGTCCCCTTAATGAGCTCAGCCATTCCCCACCACCAAGACTTTTTGCACATTTTCTTGCTTTTTCCCACCCCATTCTCTCACCCACCCTAGGTCAGCCTTCCACTCCATTTTCAAATGTGTGTCCTCTGCTTCTCTGTGACAGTGCAGCTCCTCAGAGTAGCCCCAGAATAATATGGGTCCTTGTTTTTTTTTTTATCATATTGTCCAACCAGATTTCTCCTTCCTAGCACTATCACAAATGTAATTAATGATTTATGTAATTATGATAATTCTTCCAAATCTCCCATGGACTGTCAGCTTTCCTAAGCAAACATCATCCGCCTTTCTCACAGCTGTGCCCTCAGCCTCTAACGCCACTCCTGGTACATAATGCGAGCCTCCAAGTCTAGGGAAGAATGGGAGTCCTCATATCAGGCTACAGTCAGTACCTGCCCTGCCCCATTCCTACAACCTGGCCACACCCTTTCCATTTCAACGATGAAACTCAGGCATCTAACAAGATGTAAAAGATGGTCAGATGGTGATTCCATTTCCACAGGGTTGTTAGGAGTGGCCTGGGTCTGGGGAGAATGACAGAGAGTGGGATTTAGTTGAGATTTCCAAAAGTGTTTCTGGTAGACTCCTTGTGTCACAGAAATTTCTCCCGCGAAATCTCTTCTGAGATTAGAGGTCTGGGAACTCTAGGCAGCCCCAGCTGGATGTGACCATCCTGCACCCTACTTAGCATGGTCACTGTTCTGTCCTTGGCAGATAACCCATAGGCTGCCTTGACCCTGGGATTGGTGACCAAAGTCCTTTCCCTTCCTCCTGCCCCGGCCCTAGGAGGGAGAGTTAGTGAGTAGGGATGTGAATGGAGGAGGTTAGAGCAGTAGAAGAGGGATCCAGGGAAGGAAGATTGGGAGGCCCATCTTTAGAGCCATGGAGAAGGCAGACTTCCTGGAAGAAGAGAGACTCGTGCCTGGGAGGAGCAGGGAGCATCCCTGCCTGGAAGTGGGAGTAAGAAAAATGGGAAAGAAAGGAAAGTCTATCTTGAACAGGAGGAGGAAGATGACAGGAGATGGGTTCAGTGGTTTTCTTTCTTTTTTTTTTTAACTGTTCTTTTTTTTTTTTTTTATTTTGTGTATCACAATGTTTCCCAGGCTGGAGTGTAGTGGCATGCTCACAGTCACCGCAGCCCCGACCTGCTGGGCTCAGGTGATCCTTCCCCCTCAGCTGTCCATAGAGCTGGAACTACAGGCATGCACCACCACGCCCGGCTAATTTTTTGATTTATTGTAGAGACGAGGTCTCACCAAGTTGTCTAGGCTGGTCTCAAACCCATAAACTCAGATAATCCTCTCACCTTGGCCTCCCAAAGTGCTGGAATTATAGGCATGAGCCACCGTACTCAGCCTGGGATTCTTTTCTTAAACAAGTTAAGCCAGGGAAGAGCACAAACACAGTCCCCACTACCACAAATTATGCAGTCGAGTTTCCCACATTTGGGGATATCGCAGGGGTCAGCACACCCGGATGACAAAGGGTGAGCCTCCCCCTGGGAAAACCACCTTCGTGATCATGGTATCTCCCCTACCAGGTAAGAGGTTTTCATGTTCCCTCCTCCAGCAACAGTTTTGATTCAAAACTGCTTCAAGTGTTTCTCCACTTCCCACCACATAACCACCCCCTAGCCTGACATACAAGAGAGCCGTGGTCTAAGGCGTGGGTTCTTTTCCAGTATAATTTCCTCTGACTCCCCACATCCTCCACATCTGGCAAGAGGAGTCACTTTCTCTAGCCCAACTTGCCTTTCCCAGGTGACTTTTCAACCCCTTGCCAGTCTGTGTTCTGACAAACTTCAAGCCTCAGCTGCTCCCCAACCTTGCCTCTTTCTCTCTCTCCCTCTCCATCTCTCCTTTCATCTCTCTCCCTCCCCTGGACTCATACATAGCAGTTCCGCCCCCTTTCCTAGACTGCTAGCTCCTGAGAGCAGGATTTACTTATTCATTTCTACTTCCCCAGCCAAGTATACACTGGTTGCTTAATTAATGTCAAAAAGATGAAATGTATTTCCAAAGTCCTTCACTCCTCATCCCTAACCAGGACACACACCTCCTCACACACAGCCCAGAAGACCCTCAGGGAACACCAGGCACCCTTTTATCTCTTTGCAAATGCCTCTAGTGCTTTTCATCCCAATGGAATGAGACAATTTTTTGTGTTTATAGCTACAAAATTCCCTTCAGAGCCTGTCAGTTTTCTTTCCTAGCCCACCAACCTGCCCTGAGGGCTAGTCTCCTCAGCAAAACCTCTGTCCTGGGGGCTGGTATAAGGAATGAAGGCATCATCTTTACAGTGATGTGATCTTTCTGCCAACCTGGCTTGACTTTTCCCTGAATCATATCCCACTCTAGAAAACGGTCATGAAAAAGAAGGCAACATCGAGAAGCCATTAAGAGAACTGTGGAATGACGGCATGAAAATAGAAGGTAGTGCTCTAAAACCGGCTTTGGGGAGGGCAGGAAGCACCACCATGCCCCTGAGGGAGCCCTCTCACCGCCTCCCTTTAGCAGACAGAAGAGAACATGCAAAACCCCAAAGCCATGAAGGAAGCAGAGATTTGCCCTTCTGGTTAAGTCTTTGCTTTTCCAATCCCAGGATATTCTGATGCATAACACAACTGGTTATCTACACTCACAGGCTCAAATAGGGGAATGCAGATGCAGCCAGACTCCTTAGGATGGGTGGGAGGGTGCACACCGGCTTCAGCACACAGGGTTTCTCGGCCAGTAGATTTTGCTGCTGGTGCTGGCCTGCCCATGTTCCCACAAAGCATAGGTTGTTCCTCCAGCGAAGCCACTTCCCTGTAGGGGTGCCCACAGTGTCTGAGACTGGGGAGAGTTCTTTTACAAAAGAAGCAGCTTTTCCACTGATGTGACCTCTTCTGTCCTGAATTATCATTTCTCCTAGATGACATTGCAAATGGACTAAAACGCACCATGGAGGACACTGAAAAAGCAGGAGAACATGCCGTCCACGGTGTGAAGCATTTGGCCCATAGTGAGTGTGTCCCCACTTCACCCTCAGGACCAGCCTTCATCCCCACCCACACGCGGGAGACCTGGACCCGCCACAGCCCCTGCTTGGGAAGGGCTCCCCACTCTGTGCTTTCAAAAGGCTCCAATTTCTTGCCCATATTCAAACCGCTATGGTATCTGACACTGATTCTCTCTGGGGTCTAACCCCCGACCTTCCCACTGTGGAGTTAGCTTCTCTCTAGCCCTCTTGCCCCAACCCCTAGCCTCCCAAGGTGGGGAGGGGGGTCAGTCCTCCAGTAAATCTAACCTCCATTCCTCCAACTTCTGTGTGAGCCCCACCAGGGGCTCAGTAAGTATGGAAAGCAGAAGATGAAGGGGTGCCTGGGGCCTTTGAAACCTCACTCATATTCTCTTCTCCCCGCATCCTACTCTCTCTCTTTCTCTCTCCACTCCCCCCACCTTTCTCTTCCCACCTCTTTCCCTATTTTTTCTATGACTGTCTTAGATGTTATCAATGCAGTTCCGGATGGACCTCACAGGGAAAAAAAGCCATAAGGAGATGCTGAGAAACAGTGCCCAGGAGCCCCGGACTTTTCAAGTCTGCAGCCTAAAGCTTAAAAATAAATAAATAAAAATGCACCCTGTAGACCCCGCTGAAGTTGCAACAACTAGAGCACAGTGGGACCCCTATTAAACTGAAAGCATCAACCTTGGAGTTTGTGTGTGTTTTCCTTGAAAAGAAGTGGGATCAGAAGCCTGGCCAGAAGCCCTCGAGGATGGAGGAGCCACACCCCTCCCCCGTCAGGCTTCAATTGGTGCCATGGCCCTTCCTCCTGAACCACAGTTTCCAGACTCTGCCTTCCCAGAGAGCACAGTCTCCAGCAAGTTCGCTGATTCATACCCACCTCCTCACCCCTATATCTGCAGGTACTGAGCCTCAATTCCCAACCGGTCATCTTCTTATTCCTCACTCTTCTTGCCCAATGCCATTTTACAGTCGCAGTGTTGGGGGGTACTTTGCCCATTGCCCTGAAATTGGCAGTAGGGCCCACAGCTAGAACCACAGGCCCCAAGTGCCCCTCTTTTCCTGGAGAACCTCTGACAACTGGGGCCCATCCACCACCCTGGGACTTCCTTAGAGCTAGAAAAGCCAACCCAGCGCCAAACAACCCCAGGACTATACTTCCTGGCCCCATGGGGAAGGAGAAAAATAGAGTTATGGGGGTCACTGGCTTTCTGAGTTCTCTCCCTTGCCCTTCAAAGGCCTCGGGAGATTGGGGTGACAGTGCCTTCTTCCACGGGCTACCACGAAAAACGTTCTGCCTCCAGAAATGTCAGAGGCCGAGCAGGCACCCATTTCTGGAGAATGCAGTGCTCATGACAAAGAGATTCGTCTTGAACACCATGGAAGAAGGGTGGGAGATGCTTCTTCCACCCCCAAGTCATGGGAGCAGCTGTGGGAGTCACTCATATATGGAAGGTTCCAGTCCAAGAGGAGACTGGCATCTCTCTCCCCAGCTGAATATGCCCTCCAGACAGACCTGGAGCTGCCCAGACTGAGCACAGTAGGACAGCTCTTGGGGGAGACTGTGTCCCCAGGCATTAGGAGTAGATTAGCTAAGAAAGGCTAATCTCCTATACATAATAACCCAAAACACAACTGCATTAACGCCATCTCATATAGCAGTCAAAGCGGGTTGCTCCACATGTGCAGTCTAGAGACAGTTGTCTGTCTCCTCCAGAAAGTCATTTAGGGATTCAGGATGGCAATGGCTCTGTCATCTTCAATACTTGGCTTCCAGATTATTCTATCAGCTTCATCAGCATTCCAACCACAGAAAAGAGAAAGGAGCATGAATAGATTGCTCAGAGATTTGTATGAGCTACACCAGCAAGTGACACACATTATTGACAAGAGCCCAGCCCCATGGCCACACCTGACTGCAAGGATTGGGAAACGTCTAGCAGGAAGATGATCAGAGTGAGTGTTTGTGTCCCCACAGCATGTCCTGCCTCAGGGTAGAGTGCACAAAGAAGCAGGAGACCGTGATTATCTGGCATTTCCTTCTTTCTATCTTTCTTTCTTTCTTTCTTTCTTTCTTTCTTTCTTTCTTTCTCTCTCTCTTTCTTTCTTTCTTTCTTTTTCTTTTGGAGTCAAGGTCTCACTCTGTCACCCAGATAGAGTGCAGTGGCATGATCACAGCTCACCACAGCCTCCAACTCTTGGACTCAAGTAATCCTCCCATCTCAGCCTCCTGAGTAGCTAGACCACAGGCACACACCACCACACCCACTTAATTTTTTAATATATTTTTTTTTGTAGAGACGATGTCTTGCCATGCTGCCCAGGCTGGTCTCAAATTCCTGGGCTCAAGTGATCCTCCCACCTCAGCCCCTCAAAGTGTTGAGGGGTGTGAGCCACCATACCTGGCCAATCATCTGACATTTCTACAGGCAAAAAGTTTTTATGGTAGCCCATGGAAGAGGTGCAAAAAGACACTCCAATCCACTCTCCTGCCTTTGAAAGACAAGGAAGGGATCCCAGGATGTCCCATTGCTCTCTTGAATGAGTTTAGAAGAGGGATCAAAAGCCAAGAGGCTGCACAAGAGGCTTCCAGGCCAGATGTAAGGAGGCAGCCCATGGTGAGAGGGTTGAGGGTGTGGGCCACTGCCGAGACCTACAGGAAGTGACGCTCTTTGAGGAGTTGTACAGTAATGGCGGGGCAGGGTTGGAGCTGACCGCTGTCTACCTAGAGACACCCCTGTGTCAGTGGAGGCCTCAGAGGAGCAGATGAATGGAAACCCAAGTCAGAAGGAGACCAGTCCTTCACCCCCCCCATTGGCAGTGATCAGTGGACTTAGAAGATCTCTGTCTGCCCTGTCCCTCCTCCCCTGACATCCAGAACCAGATCCCGCCCCTCTTTGTATCTTTCCAGCAAAGTGTATGCTGGAGAGAGGGAATGAGGTAAGGATCAACTCTTAGCGACCAAAAAGAACTTTAAAACGCAAGATTTGTTCAATGTGTCATGAATAAATGGGAAAGGGAGACTGGACAATGCATACAAGATGCTCCTTGATTTACAATGGGTCATATCCTGATGAAACCATCGTCAAATGAAAACATTGTTACGTCAAACACGAATTTAACACATCTAACCCGCTGAACATCATAGTTCAGCCCAGCCTGCCTTAAACGTGCTCAGAACACTCACCTTAGCCTACAGTTGGGCAAAATCATCTCACACAAAGCTCATTTTATAATAAAGTGTTGACTACCTCATGGAATTTATTGAATATTTCACTGAAAGTGAAAAACAGAATGGTTATGTGGGCACTGGAAGTACAGGTTCTGCTGAATGTGTGTTGCCTTCTTGCGGTGTAAAGTCAGAAAATTGTAAGCCTGGGACCATGTGTATTGGGGAACACTGTGTGAAGAAAAAAGAAACCTTCAGCAAGTCCTGACTGTTCAAGAAACTATTATTTCCAAAGATAAACCCACAAGGATCAGGGACAGTCATTTCTGAAGGGATCTCTGTCATGTATATTAAAAATTCAGCTCTAATTCTCAAAAGGTTCGGGAAAAAGCAGAGAGAGACAGTAACAAAATGCATGATAAAGCAAGCACGGTTAAATGTGAACATCTGGGGATTCCAGTTCCCAGTGGACCTAGGAAGAAGATGTGAAAATTCTTTGTACTATTTTTACAAATTTCCTGTAAGTCTGAAGTTATTTCAAAACAAAAAGTAGACTCCTCATTTTAAAAAAACAAAAATAAAATAAATAAAATAAAAAGTAGGCAATACATAGCTTGATTTATCCATTCTACAATGCATACTTACATGTTGCACATGATAAATACATACAATTTTTATTGTCGACTTTTAAATTAATTAATGTTTTTTAAAATAATAAAAATAGCCCAGGCATGGTGGCTCACACCTGTAAACTCAGCACGTTGGGAGGCAAGATGGGAGGATTGCTTGAAGCCAGGAGTTCTAGAATCACCTGATCAACATAGCAAGACCTCATCTCTACAAAAAAAAATCAAAAAATTAGCATACACCCATAGTCCCAGCTACTTGGAAGGCTGAGGTGGGAGGATTGCCTGAGCCCAGGAGGTCGAGGCTGTGGTGAGCTATGATTGCACCACTGCATTCCAACTTGGGTGACAGAGAGAGATCCTGTCTCTGAAATTAATAATAATAAATAGTAAAAATTAAACATGTTACCTAAGATGTACAAAAATAATGAACAAACCAGAAGATTTCACATGAAAATCCAGATTTCCAGTTTCCCTTGAGTAATTAGAAGGTGTGGCCACAATCAGCTTGAGCCAAGGTCAACTGACTCCTTTAGAGGTGGCAGACACACTCAATTTACTCCAACTCTGCCACTTCTTCCTGGTTCCCCAAGCCTACTTATGATGTATAATCATTTGTAATGTATAGTCATTGTACCTGTGCTGCTGTTTGTCTTAAACCTGGACTGCCTGTGTCACTTATATTACCTGTGTGACTCCTGTAGGCGTTGAAATTTACAACCCCTTACCCTGGCCTTAGACTCTAGGTCCCTAGCTGGACATTGCCAGGTGAAGTCACAGGACCCCATGGGACATCCTTCTGCTGAGACCACAGGCAGGAAGAGGGCTTGCCCTTTAGTCTTCTGAACGGACTCATTCCATGGCTCCCTGACGCTCACCCCTTAACTTGTGAATTTTGGAATAGAAAAAAGAATCCTTCTCCTTAAAATCTAGAAAAAGCTTTCTGAAGCTGCCCGTTACAAGTCTTTTTCTCTCTGAACCCCAGTTGATGTCCACTAAACCTTCCAAAATCAAAATGCTGAATGAAGGGTACTGTCACGGTCCATTTTATATGTCAGCTTGGCCATGTAACGCTCAGATATGTGGTCAAACATTATTCCGATGCTTCTGTGAAGGCGTTCTTGGATGAGATTCACATTTAAATCAGCGGACTTTGAGTTAAGCAGATTGCCCTTCATAGTGTAGGTGGGCTACATCCCATCAGTTGAAGTCCTTGAATTGGACAAAAAAGCTGACCTCCCCTCAGCAAGAGGAAATTCTGCCAGCAGACAGCCTTTGGACTTAAACTGCAACATTAGCTATTCCTTGGGTCTTTAGTCTGATGTCCTTCGGACTTGAACTACAGATTTTGGACTTGCCAGCCTCCATAAGCACATGAACCAATTTCTTAAAATAAACCAATCTCTTGACAGACGATAGGTAGATAGATAGATAGATAGATAGATAGATGATAGAAAGATAGATGGATGATAGATACACACATATATATTCATATTATATATAAAGACATATGTACACACACACACATATCCAACGGGCTCTGTTTCCCTGGAGAACTCTAACCATACAGGTTAAGACTAGAGAGACTTAATGTTACACAGGCTTAATATTTATTTTAAAATGAACTTCGTATTCCTGCAAGGAGCTGGGGCTGGCAGCATGACCCTGCAGCCAGGAAGCCCATTTGAAATCCAGCTTCACCACTTCTTAGCTGTGTTATCATGGGCCAGTTTCTTAACCTACCTTTACCTTAGTTTCCTCAAGTTAGGATATTAATAGTAACTTATCTCACTGGGTTGTTAACAGGATTAAATGAGATTAAAATGTATAAAGCTCTAAGAATAGTGCTTGGCATGTATTAATTAGAATTTTTTAGCCAGGCTCGGTGGCTCAGCCTGTAATCCCGCGCCTTTGGGAGGCTGAGGTGAGTGGATTGTCTGAGCCCGCAGGTTCGAGACCCGCCTGGGTAACTTGGCGAGACCTCATCTCTACAATAAATAAAAAAAATCAGCCGGGCGTGGTAGCACGCGCCTGTAATTCCGGCTACTCGGAAGGCTGAGGCGGAAGGATCGCCGGAGCACAGCAGGTCGAGGCTGCGGTGGCCGGGAGCGGCCACTGCACTCCAGTCTGGGTGACAGAGTGAGACTCCAACTCAAAAAAAAAAAAAA
>CAUYQG010134654.1:0-16382 GCA_963574415.1 Tarsius wallacei | reverse complement strand
GACAAGAGAGGTGATACAATGTAATACTGAAATATAGATTACCTAATTGATTTCATGGGATTTTTCTTTTTTTGAGTCAGGGGCTCACTTTGTCACCCAAACTGAAGCGCAGTGGCACGACTGTAGCTCACTACAGCTTTGACCTCCTGGATTCAGGCGATCCTTCTGTCTCAGTCTCCCAAGTAGCTGGGACGACAGGTGCCTGCTACCATGACCGGCTAATTTTTAAATTTTTTGTGGAGATGGGGCTCACTCTGTTGCCCAGGCTGGTCTTGAACTCTTGGGCTCAAGCTATCCTCCTACCTCAGCCTTCTGAAGTGCTGGGATTACAGGCATGAGCCACCGCACCCAGCCTCAAGCTCTCTTCTTCTTCCTTTTTTTTTTTTTTTGAGTCAGAGTCTTATTCTGTCATCCAGGCTGGAGTGCAGTGGCATAATCACAGTTCACCACAGTCTCCACCTCCAGGGCTCAGATGATCCTTCAGTCTCAGCCTCCCAAGTAGCTGGGACTACAGGCACTTGCCACCATGCCTAGTTAAGTTGTTTTTTTTTTTTTTTGTAGAGTCAAGGTCGTGCTATGTTGCCCAGGCTGGTCTTGAATTCCTGGGCTCAAGTGTTCCTCCCACCTTGGCCTCCCAAAGTGCTGGAATGACAGGTGTGAACCATTGCACCTGGCCAGCGACTTTCTTTATTGATAGAATGAAGGAAAGTCCAACTCCCAGGACCCCACCCTGCAGCAGGTGTGGCCTCAGGACCCCAGTCACCCCAAGTCACCCCAAGTCCCTCCCCTCACCCAGAGCCTTGCACTGTGCTCCTTGCTACTGAGGGGCTGATGCTTATTATCCTAATGTGATTTAGTGAGAAGGAGCTTGCCTGAGAAGGCACAGGGAATCATACCACGCAGCTCCAGGTGATGGGAGCCCCTCCTGCCTCCAATAATCATAAGCCTCCACATTTGCCTCTGGACAACCGAGCCGAGTGCGCGCTTTACAACAGACACGTCCGCGATGTAATCTATTTCTAAAACACGACCCCGGCGATCTCACAGGGAACATCAATGAATATTTACTACCTGGTTGTTTTTTTTTAAGAGAAAAAAATTGTAATTTTGCTGTCTGGTTATTAAATCTATTTTTATTGCTACAAAAATGCCTCCTATCCATTAAGATGAGGGAGCCATCGCTGGGATGATTGTGTTTCAGAGGCTGCTTTGCCTTCCATTCCAGGAGGGAGGTGGGGAGGCCCTGGTGCTCGCTGCATTCCTGGGGGCTTCTGCTCTGCAACATCACAGATGCAGATTCCCAGGTGAGCTGTGGGGGTTGGGTGCCTCCACTGAGCCGGCCCCAACATTGGAAGCCCCCACAGGGCCTGGCCTCACCAGCAGCTCAGAGATTAGCACGTTTCCTGCTTGCCTTGGAGTCTCGCCCAGGAGGGTCTCGGCCGGCAGCCCACAGGGGCCCAGTGCTGCAGCCAGGGTGGAGCCTTACCCTGACCCTTTGCTGGAGGCCTGCCCTCGGGGGTGCCAGGGCTACTCAGATGAGCCCATCGTGGTCACCTAGGTGATGGCCTGACTTTCCAGGCTGCTGCAGTGACTGCAGCCTGTCCAGAAGGAGTGAGGGCTCAAATTTACACCCGGATCTCAGCCCTGGAGCAGCCCAGGGGATCTTGCCACCAAATGCTCCCTGGAGAGGGACAAGTCTGGCTGTGGCCTTCAGGATGTCCCCATCAGAGTATTGGGACCTGATATCCAGTGGCAGACATCTGGGCCAGCTCAGGGCCCCAGGCACTGGAATGGTCACTTCCGAGGCCAGGTGTCCTGGTCAGCCAGCATGCACTTGGGAACTGTGCCCCCTTCCCCATGGGGGCTGAGATCCGAAAGAACCTACCCTGTTACCTGACTTTTCTGCACTCGGATACCCACACCCAGAATGTAGATGTCAGTCTGTGCAAGAAGCTCCAGTGACTCATGGCAGCACATAGGGAAAATCATTCATTCATTCATTCACTCATTCACTTGTTCCTTCCCTCCTGAGAGTCGACTTCCCACTTCCCGGGGTGCTACACCACGCTGTAAGTATACCATTGTAGATGCCGACTCATCCAGCTGTGGCTGGTTTTGTTTTTGGAGGTGGCAGTGAAGGATCCCCTTCCCCACGGTTAGGACCTGGATGTCTGGGCAGAGAGGAGGGAGGGGTGTGGGGACACAGCCAGTCTGTTTGAGCGGGGCAGATGGAAGGCGTGGGAACGCTCGGCTGGGTCTTGGGCCCAGCAGTTCCACTCCACTGCCTCCAGGCTGGCCTTGGGCCTTGGCTTCCACCTCCAAGCCTGAATCCTGAGATGGGATAACAACACCTCTGTTGTGGGTGTGAGAAATGGCGTGGGCGACTCTTGGGGGTGCTGAGCAGTGCTCTGGGCACCTGCATGTTGCTCCACTACACGCAAGTCCACGTGTCCCAGACTGAGCGAAGACTCAGGGTAGCCTGCAGTGTCCCAGGCTGGTACCCCCATCGGTGGCCATGGACGGAGTGAAAATGATGAATAATTAGGAACATTCAACAGACTCTGCCTCTCTCTGATTCTCTTCCTCTGAGACCTGGGTTCTTGGAGCTGGAGGTCAAATCGGACGTGTTCTTATTCTGTAAGTGTGGGGCCAGGGACGTGTGTGCTTGTCATTCCCTGCTTCTTTCATTCAACAGAGAGATTTTGAATGTCTGCCTGGATGTGTGGACATTGCAGCAAAAATAGGGAACATGGCGGTGCATTGGGGGCATGGGTCCTTCCTACAGGGAGTCTCCAGGGTTGTGAGAGAAGCATCACATACTATTCCATGTGATGACTGCGGTGAAGAAGGAAGTCTTCAGAGCTGTGGATGAGCCCAAGATGAGATTCCAGCTACCCAACCGTGCTGGGTGGGGGGCTTTCCAGCCAGACAGCAAACCAAAGCCAGGTGCTGCCTACCTGGTGGAGGAGGCCCCAGGGGTGCAGCAAGGGTGTGTGTTGCTGGCGTGAGTGCCAGTGCTTGAAAAAAAAACCCATTACACAACACATGCTTGAGAGGACCTCAATCCATAGTCAAGCTCTTGAGAGGATCCCAGTACACAGTCACACACTAGAGAGACCCCAATATGCAGCTGGGAGTCCAGGGGAAGGGAACACAGTTCTCCTGACAACTACTTTTGTTTTCAAGGGAAAGTTAATTTAAGACCATAGTGTGTTTGGTGCCACATGACTGGGTCTTTACTATTGTTTGACTGGGACGCCAATAAACCAGCTGAGTGGTCGAGGCATAGAATGTAGAATGAGGGTACTTGCAATCCACAGAACTCCACTCAGTAGTCACTCACTTGAGAGGATCCCAATCCATGATCACACCCTTGAGAGGACCCTAATCCATACCCACACTCTTTTTTTTTTGAGTCAGAGTCTCACTCTGTTGTCCAGGCTGGAGTGCAGTGGCACACTCATGGCCACCACAGCCTCTAACTGCTGGGCTCCGGTGATCCTTCCACCTCAGTCTCCCAAGTAGCTGGAACTACAGGCAAGCGTCACCATGCCTGGCTTATTTTTTGATTTATTGTAGAGATGAGGTCTCACCAAGTTGCCCAGGCTGGTCTCAAACCGCTGAGCTCAGGCAATCCTCTTACCTTGGCCTCCCAAAGTGCTGGAATTACAAACTTGAGCCATTGCACCCAGTCCATAGCCATACTCTTGAGAGGACCCCAATCCACAGACACACTCTTGAGAGTACCCTAATTTATAGTCATGCTCTTGAGAGGACCCCAATACACAATAACACTCTTGAGAGGACCCTAATCCACGGTCACACACTAGAGAAGACCCCAATCCACAGTCACATGCTTGAAAGGACCCCAATCCACAGTTATGCTCTTGATAGAACCCCAATCCATAATCACATGACAGAGAGGTCCCCAGTTCACAGTCTCGCTCTTGAGAGGACCCCAATCCACAGTCACATACTTGAGGGGACCCCAATCCACGTTAACACACTTGGGAGTACCCTCATTCTACATTCTATACCTTGAACACTCAGCTGGTTTATTGGGGTTCCAGTCAAACAATAGTTAAGACCAGGTTATGTGGTGCCAAACACACTTTGGTCTTAAATTAACCTTCCCTTGAAAACAAAAGTAGCTCTCAGGAGGACTGTCTTCCCTTCCTTTGGATTCCCAAGTGTGGTGGCAAAATGGACATTTTGGGAAATGAGTTTTTGCCAGGCTGCTCATGCCAGCTCTGCCCACGGTCGAAGGCAGTGTCACCCACCACGGTGTCCACAGTTTCCTTACCCTGGGCTGTCTCTGTCCAGGCAGCTACAGCATGGCTGGGCCAACTCCAGTCATTATATTATATTACATTATGTGACATTATATTCTATTATATTCCAATCTTTGTGGAGAATGCTACCGCCAATCAACATTTTTAATAACATGTGATTATCTACTTTGGGGACTCAAGAGTGTTTCAAATAGCATCCATGTTTCTCCCTTTAGACGCCTTCAGGACAGCATAATGTGGCACCTTATAGGACCCCCCTGGGTCACCATAGCAACTACCTCCAGAGGAGCTGTGGGAGGACTTGGCACCCGTTTAAATTTTCAGAGCAGATCCATTACTGCACTGTCCCTTTTTGGCCCAGGAGAAAGTCTGGACTGACACCTCGACGTCATTTGACCTAAGGCAAGCATAGTTAACATAGTTTAGAATTAGGTGGGTTTTCTTAGGCAAGTAAATTAAAATAGGGTGAGCGTTCAGATGTCTTTCTAATCCATACATGACCTTTACCTGACAGCCAGACATATCAGACTTGACCACCTTGAGGTTTGGAATGTGGATCTACTAGTGCAGTAAACCACAGAAACACAGACATAATGTTCTAAGAAAAGCTGAAATCTAGTTAGACAGTAACTTCCATTATTTAGAAGGTCCTTGTGACCTTAGAAGGTGGAGAAATGGTCATCAAACTCATGACCAGACAGCTGCAGCCCATCCCTCTGAGCTCATAGGAGGTAGAGAGACAGACATCAAAACTCATGATCAGACATCTGCAGCCCACCCCTCTTAGCTCATGGTTTGCTTAGTCGTGGTTGTAAAAGTACATAAAGGTTCTTGCCAAAGGCAGGCACATGTCCTTACTCTTAAGGCATTCATGTCTGTTGGACATGTTCTTTTCTTTTTAATAAATTATGTCTTAAACTATCCTTTTGACTCACTCTGAAATTCCTTTGTGTGGCAGAGTCAAAGAACCCACAGATCATCACACTGCACCCTACCCAGCATCAGGCCCACAGATGAATCAATCTGTTCAAGGATCAGAGTCCCCCTTGAGTGAAAACCCAATTCCTTTGGGTCCCTAGGAGGCACATGTTGCCATCTTGACCTAAGGTCCTAAGAGCCAGAGGTATTTGAAGGAGGAGACTGTCCCACGTCAGAGCAGGTGAGAACAGTGGCATACTTGCGCACCCTCGGTGATGCTGTTCCCTGATGGGGTCTCTAGTCCATACCCTGAGCAGCCCAGCCCCAGGATCAGACATTTCCTGCAGCCCGGAAAGGTCAACTCACACCTTCCCTGAAAAATTAGACTGGATTACAGGTGCCTTCCCCTCAAGTTCAAGGCACACCTTCACTTTACCCAAGAAACTGGTTTATAAGGGCAAATAAAGAAGGAAGAAGATAAAGATAGAGGGATAAGCTGGGCTTGGTGGCTCAGCCTATAATCCCGCGCCTTCAGGAGACTGAGGTGAGTGGATTGCCTGAGCCCGTGGGTTCGAGACCCGCCTGGGTAACTTGGCGAGACCTCATCTCTACAATAAAAATCAAAAAATTAGCCGGGCATGGTAGCGCGCACCTGTAGTTCCAGCTACTTGGAAGGCTGAGGCGGAAGGATCGCCAGAGCCCAGCAGGTTGAGGCTGCAGTGGCCGGGAGCAGCCACTGCACTCCAGTCTAGGCAATAGAGTGAGACTCCAACTCAAAAAAAAAAAAAATTGAGGGAGGAAGACACACCAGAAACCTAGATGGCATTGGTGAGTTTTCAAAGGGCTGGTCTAAAATACAGCCAGGGACTAAAAAAAGAAATCAAATATGAAAACTTCCTTGACAGATGCTTTTTTTTTTTTTTTTTTGCCAAGAAGAAAGTATTTTCAGACCAGGGCTGGGCATCCCGGCATTTCATTACGGCTGTGGGGTAATTAACGTCTGGCGGCGGGGTGGGATTGCTGAGGGCTATATATAGGATTTCAATTTGAACGTGTTAGGTTTGCCTGCGATGTTTTTGAATTTGTTTTTTAGATGCTTGGCAGGTTTACAAGGGTTTTGAGTCCTGCACACGCTGGTTTGCCAGTCTGTACAAGGAAGGGAGTAATTTTTGTTGGTAGCTGACAACATCTTTGAGTGATGCCTCACAAGCCTGGGAAGTTAGGGCCTGGCTACATCTCATGAGAACAGATATACAGAGTTAAGTGCTTTTGCAAAAAAAAACCCCTGAGGTCCTTCCAAGATCAGGCAGCCCCAGAACGTACATGCTCCAAGGACATTATGGGAAATTTTGTACGTTTGGGGGAGCAAAGGTGGTCCACGCCTTACCATGTTTTTGTCCTTGTCATTCACTTGTAGATTTCAGTGAGTCCAGCTTTTCAGTGTTTTTTTTTTAATCTTTGTTATGAAATGTCACCGGAAAACCAGGTTCAAAATACATGCTCCCCTCCCCCACCTCCTTATAGACAATTTTCACTAGGGCTGCCAGATTTAGCAAAAACAGAAGGAAACAACCATGGATGCCCAGTTCTACTTGAATTTCAGAGAAACACGCATATATTTTTCAGTACAGCGATGTCCCATGCAGTATCTGGGGCAGATCTACATAAACAAAATTATCTGTTGTTTCTCTGAAATTCAGAATCAGCAGGGTGTCGGGGGATTCACCTGGCAACTCTATTCCCTGCCCGCAGGCACCCAAACACAGGCTGGGGTTATGGCAGTCCCACTGCCTCTTGCTGGTACACGCCAGCAGGGCCAGCTGCAGTCCCCTCCCCAGAGCCCTGAAATGGGGCTTCTGCCGCCCAAGGGATGAGGGTCCTGGAGTCAGGTATAACCTGTGTGCAGATCATGGTTCTGGGTTAGGGGAGCAGTTTCAACAGCTCTGGAAAGGGTCTGTGGCTCAGGGGAGAGACAAGCATGGAGGTGTGTGTATGTGGATGACCAGGCTGTGGACAGGTGGGTCGTGGCCCAAGGTCCCAGGGCTGTCTTAACCTGCCTTCTTGGGCTACCGTGTAGGAGTAGCTGATGGGCACACACATGCCTACACTACTGCCTGAAACCCAGTGATGTCCTTGCAGGGGTTGGTGTGGGGGAGATCTTCCCTCCTTGGAGCTGCCCTGTCCATTCAAAAGGTCTCAGCTGGGGAGCCAGGAGCCCTGGAGATCAGTAGGCCCAAGACTACCACTGTAGATGGGGAAACTGAGGCCAGAGGGAGGAGCTCTGGAAATCAATAGGCCCAAGACTACCATTCCAGATGGGGAAACTGAGGCCAGAGGGAGAAGCCTGACCTACGTGTGGGAGACTTCGGGTATGAATGTATAGTAGGCCTCAGGTCCTGGGGTCCTGCCAAGTAGAGCTTAGGTACCCTCCTCAGCGGAAGGTCAAGGCCAGGGCATGTCCCCCAGCAGAAGGCCTGGCCTGGGGGTTGTGCTGGGCTCCTAGTCAAGATCCGAGATCTTCTTCTCCCTGCCTACTCCTCACATCATAGAGAGCTTTGTCCCTCGTGGGCAGGAAGCTTTAGATTCAGACAGAGCTGAGTTCCAGTCCAGGCTTTGAGATAAATTGTGTGTTTCCTACAGCTGCTGTAATGAATCGCCACGTTTTCATAGCTTTAAACAAGGCAGATTTGTTACATCCTCATTCTGAAGGTCAGAAATCCCAAATGGGTCCCAGCAGGTGAAAATCAAGGTTTCGGCAGGGATGGCTTCTTCCGGAGGCTCTAGTGGAGAAGCTGTTTTCTTGCCTTTTCTGGTTTCTAGGGACCGCCCGCATTCCCTGGGTCCTGGCCCCTTCCTCCATCTACAGAGCTGGTGGTGGGCAGTTGGGTCCTGCTCGCACTGCATCACTATGACTCTGACTCTCCCACCTGCCTCTTCTGCATCCAAGGGCCCTTGTGATTGGAGTGGGCCCAGCCGGATAATCCAGGATGATCTTCCTACCTAAAGCCGTCTGATTAGCAGTTTTAATCCCATCTGCAAGCAAATTCTCTAAACCATGTAATATAAAATATCCGCAGGTTTCGCATATCAGGATGTGGACATTCCTGGAGGCGTGTGTCTGCTGACCACAGGCCAGTGCTACTGGCAGGTCAGAGTTTAACTGCTTGGGGCCTCCCTTTCCACTTCTGTACAATGAGGGGGATGGTACCCACCTGACAGATGATGGGGAACAAGAAGATATATAAGATATATAAGTCCCAGCCACGAGCATGGGAAAGGTCCTGGATACGTGCAAGTCACATGATTGATAACAGGAACGGGAGGAGGGGAAGGAAGGCCGTGGCCTGGACATGGTCAGGGTCTGACTTCCAGACATAAGATAGGGAGGACCATGGGGACAGAGATCATGAATCTTGACCTCATAGAGCCGGGCACAGAATCTGGTGCTTAGCTGATTGAATGAATGAATGAATGAATGAATGAATGAATGAAACATGTAGTTCATGGAGCAGGTACAGGGGCAATCAGGGTTTGTATTGGAGAGTGAGTGCATGTTTTGGTGTAAGGAAGGGTGGTTTGAGGATCCTGGAGCCCACTAGACCTGCCTCTAATCCTCCATTTAGGGTGAGGGGAGGGAACTTCGGGGCCCCACCAATCAGCCTAAAGACTCTAATTTTCTTTCCTCCCAGCCCTGTCTCACCCAGGTCAATTGAGTGCCCATTTTCTTCCCTCCAGGACACTTAGCTCTGCAGAGTGGCAGCACATCCAGCAGCCCAGGCTTCCTCCCCACCCCCAGATGCTCCCAGGGTCTGATGGTCCCACGAGGCAGCCAACCAGTCAATGAAGCCAATTCCATTTGTCAGGGACAGAATGGCCTGAGCATGTCCACTGACCACCAGCGGGAGACTTCCAGCAGGACTCAGACGCCCTTTGTTTTGACAATTTCCAAAGCCCCGTATAGCTGTGCATCCTCCTTGCCCGCGGAGCCAGGTGAAGGTACCTGTCTGTGCTGCCATGGGTCAACCTTTGGTGGGCCAGGGCCACTCCCTTCCTCTGTGCTGGGCAACTCTTCAGTCCTGCTGATTCATCATTTTCCCCACAAACACTTAGTGAGCCTGATTTTGTGCAGAAATCGTGACAGGCATTAGGCGTTGAACTGACAGCAGACCAGGGTCCCTGTGTACCCCTAAAACGGCTACCATGAAGAGTCTCAGAAGGTCTGGGGAGGAGACAGGGTTCTCCCTGGTGCTGCTTCAGGATGGATTTCCAATAGTAGCTTGAAGTATGGTGTTGAGAAGTCTCCCGAGGGAGACTCCTGGTGCTGGAATCATGTTCATGTATTCCTGGGACATGCGGATGTGGAGGTTATCTGAGGTCCAGAGGTTCCCCTTACTCTGGTGGCAGAACTCTGTCTCCACTCAGAATGAGGACCAGTGGATTGCCAGTCCCAGGAGGGTGAGGTCTATGTCCCTTAACCTGCCACCCAAATGTCTCCACTGCCTGACCCAACTCCCCTTCCCCTCCTCCCTGGAATTTCTCCCCTTCAGACTCCTCTTCTTCAGCTGGTGGCTCTCTTCCCTGTCCCTCCCTCCTGCCACTGGCTTCTGTGCCCCACAGTGGCCCAAGAGGTCTCTGCTCACTGTAAAACCCCTCCAAACTCATCCCGCATCCGTCAGTCAGCATCCCATCGAAGACAAATGGCCCACTCAAATTCCCTTATAGAGGAAGCTTTGGAAGGGGACCCTTATGGGGATGTGGACAGGAAGAAGGGACATGCAAGGGACAGTGTGGTGACCAAGACCAGCGGCAGCTGAACTGTCATCACCCCTGGAACCAAAGACATCAGGGAGGGGGCATCTCCCAGGACCTAGAAAAGAGCATAGAGAGCCCTCTGCCTAGATAGGGCTACTAGTCCAAGGGATGGCTGACCTATAGGGAGGGCTCAGGGGTAAAGCTCCTTGGCTCCATTCTCCCCTCCTTCCTCCAGCCTCCAGCCTGGTCTCCCCATTGGCCAACTCTAGAAACCAGCAGACTTGGGCTCAGCGTGGCTTCTTTTACCACGCGACTGCTCATTTTCTTCAGAAGTGACAGCTCGCTCCAGAAAGGGCACTTGGTCCCCAAACAGCTCCTGTCTTCAATGGCAACTGCAGCCCCAGCCAGGGCCCTCCTCCCTTCTAAGCCTGTGTCTAGGGGAGACATGTTTTTCACTGAATGTGCATGAAAAGCTGCATGCTGGGCCGTCTGTAGACAGGGCCTGTGCCCGCTAAGACCTCCCCTGCATCAGTGGTTTTTCAGGATCCAGAGCATCCAGGCTGCCATTCCTGCAAGAGCCCCTGTCTCTGTGGTCCCCTGGGTCACATCCTGCGCCTGCACGCAGCATGTGTGGCACACTCGGATGTGTGCCTCTTCTGAAAGGCTGTGGTCTTGGGCAACCTCCTCGGGTCCCCTCCCACTGTGGGAGTTTTCTGTCCCTTAATAAATCCTGCTTCCTCAAAAAAAAAAAAAAAGAAAGAAAGAAAGAAAGAAATGCTGTGGTCCTTAGGGATGTCTTTTCTCCACCAGAACCATCCTCCCGGCTCCTGTAGGGCTCTGAGTTGTGAGCACTGACACTGTCTGTGGCTAAAGTACACAGAGAAGACCTTACTCAATGATGCTGGGGGCTCCCAGAGAACGAGGGAGTCCGGATAGCCAAGCTGGACATTTCTGCAGCCAGGAGCAGTGCCCCAAGTCATGCCAAACTGCTAGCCTTCAAAGATTACAAAGTTGCTGTCCCTGGACAGTTCCTTCACATTAACACCAAGCTCTGGTGTAGGAAATGCTGTCCTGCTGTAGAAAATGGATTTTTCACTGTCTCTTGCTGTCATTCAAAATCTGAAGGGGGTATCTGATTGGTGGAACCCGGGTCATGTGACTTACCCTAGCTGCAAGAGAAGCCAGGCATGGAATGGTTGCCCTTCCAGCTCCTTTGATGGGGGAAAATTCCCCCAAATCCAGAAAGGACTCAGGGATCAGGCAGCTGAAATGGCGGGTTGGTTTGGCCCTTGTGGTCAACTGCTGCCTAATGTCTTATCCACCTCCTTCCAGGCTCCTTCTTGTGTGCAGAGGCTAGAGAGCTAAACTAGTGTCCCCAGACTTCCTCCAAGCTGGGGTTCTGGTGTAAGGGAGGTCTTGCAGTCAGGTGCCCTTGCTGACCATTGCAGAATGGATTGGGAGGGGCTTTGCAGTGAGTGGAGACTTCCTAGGTCACTGTGGGGCAGGAGAGCCAGCAGTACAAGGGAGGGATGGGGGAGAGAGCCGAGTGGCTAAGTACAGGAGTTGGAAGGGGAGAAATTCCAGGAGAGGATGAGAAGGGAAGTTGGGTCAGGCAGTGAAGACATTTGAGGCTGGGAAGAGGTCACAATCCTCCTGTTTCCTTGGTCTCTACGGGCAAGTACAGCGACACAGGCATTTGGTTTGGGGTCTGCAGCAGTAATAGGGCATGTCTCAGGGTTCATCGCTGTACTTGTGGGTGGGGAGGTATGGACACTCCTTTTGCTGGTGTTGATCAAAGAAGACACAGCAGATGGCAGAAGAAGAAGCTATCTGCTCCAGTTGACTCCTGAGCATTAAGTCTTCCTAGCAGGATGGTGACATGGGTCTGGGTAGCAGCTCTGTGGTGTGACATTGGGAGTGACTGCCGAAAGCTGAACCTACAGTCCGTTTCTTAAGAAATGCCACAGCCCCCATGATTATCAAATCCATTTGTGTCCTGCAACAAAGCTTTCCTGTTAGAAGAGCTGGAGTGGATTCTGTTTTCAGTAGTTGAATTCTGGCCAATGTAGCTGCTAAAAATGACAAAGCTAATTTTTTTTCACCCATCCAACACCTTTTGTCCAATATCTACTGTCAAATAATGAACAGAGAAAGAGCCTCCAGAGATACTGAGTTTATTCAGGAGTGTGAAGGGGATTTCAAATCCGGGATATGAGGGCTGTGGGGCCATAGACATATCCAAAGGGGCTGAGACTGGAGGAAGTGTTAAAGGTGAAAGAGAGGGCTGGGCATGGTGGCTCATGCCTGTAATCCCAGTACTTTGGGAAGCCAAGGTGGGAGGATCACTTGAGTCCAGGAGTTCGAGACCAGCCTGGGCAACATAGGGAGACTTCGTCACTACAAAAAAGAACCCCCAAAAATTAGCCAGGCGTGGTGACGCATGCCTGTAGTCCCAGCTACTCAGGAGGCTGAAGTGGGAGGATTGCCAGAGCCCAGGAGGTGAGTTGTGATTATGCCACTGCACTCCAGCCTTAGGCAATAAAGTGAGACCCTGACTAAAAAAAAAAAAAAAAGCCTAAAGAAGAGTGCTCGTAAATGGTTTTGTAACAAAGATAAACTGTTTAGAGGGGTTTTTGAAGGAGTAGAGTCCGTTCACTAGTGGAGACTGTGCATTGGGTAAGAGTTCTGTGCATCAGCTAGCCATTCTCGTAACTTGGGTCATGGTTTGAAAAGTCTTTGGAAAATTTCTTGTTGCAGGAATATGTGGGTGTGAAATATTGTCCGGACACAGACTGTTTTCTCTTGTACCTGGCTTCTTCCTGCCCCCACAACCCTTCTCTCAGGGAGCAGTCTCGGGCCAAAGCTGGTCTCTGAAGCATTTGCATATTCCCAATAATGAGTCAGGGGAGGCAGGTGATCAAGCAAAACTGAAAATGATGCAGTCTTCATGCTTAATCAATGTAGTTGTAAACACTGTATGGGGGGGGCAAAATGGACTTTATTTATAAGAAATTGTGTATTTATTCATACATGTTTAAATTTGTCACCTTCAAAGTCCTCTCCGTTGAATGAACACACCTATCAAGACCCTTTTTCCACTGCTCAAAACAGTTTTTGAACTTGTCCATTTTGATGCCTTTTAGTGCTTCTGCCGTTTTTTGTTTCACATTGGCAAAATGTTTCCCTTTGAGCACTTTTTTCATCTGGGGAAAAAACAACAAAAAAAAGCCACTTGAGGAGAGATTTGATGAATCCTGAATCTCAGCAGCCGTTGTTTCTCTATTAAGTCCAAGTTGAGGTCAATCCTCTCCTCTCTGTCTTTTATAACTATTGACTTATTACACCATCCTCCACCATCTGCATACCCTTTATAAGATACTGATGGACTAAAGAGCAAATGACATATATGTGTGTTTATGAGGGAGGACCCCAAAAAGCTGGAATTAATTTTTGGAGGGTGGGCCCCTTGTAGTATAGGCTTCCTCACTAGGTAAGTGTTCTAGGAACCCATTGGCATCAGAAACTGTGTTCAGCTTCAGTGAAGTTTGTTTTGGAGATTCTTTCAACATGTTTGCCCATTTCACGATGGTAATTTACGAGCACACCTGCCCACACTGTGCTGAGTGTTCAGTAGTTTTTGACCAAAAATGGCATGAGCCCCATGTCACATATTCGCTATTCACCCAGTCTTGCCCTGAGCAACTTTTAAATTTTTTTTCTGTTTCTCAGGATGAAAAAGTCCTCAAGCAAAATGTTTTGCCGATGTGGAAGAAATGAAACAAAAAATGGCAGAAACACTAAAAGGCATCAAAATTGGCAAGCTCAAAAACTATTTTGCACAGTGGAAAGTGTCTCAATAGGTGTATTGCATCAAACAGAGAGAACTTTGAGGGTGATTGAAGTTTAAACATATAAGAATAAACACATGGCCGGGCGCGGCAGCTCAGCCTGTAATCCCAGCACTTTGGGAGGCCAAGGCAAGAGGAATGCCTGAGCCTGAGGGTTTGAGACAAGCCTGGGCAACTTGGTGGGACCTTGTCTCTATAATAAATCACAAAAACTAGCCAAGTGTAGTGGCATGCATCTGTAGTTCCAGCTACTTGGAAGACTGAGGCAGAAGGATGGCCTAAACCCAGCATGTCGAGGCTGCAGTGGCCATGAACATGCCATTGTACTCCAGCCTGGGCAACTAGAGTGAGACTCCAACTCAAAAAAAAAAAAAAAGAATAAATACACAATTTTTTATACATAAATTCCATTTTTGGGATCCTCCCTCATATGTGTATGTGTGTATATATATGTATATGAATGTGAATGGCAGGAAGGGAGCAAGGGGGTGTGGTAGGGGCTGCCCTGCTTGGATGTGGTGTTTAGGGTTTCTCTTCTGTAATGTGGTAGCCACACATCTGAGAGGGTTTGCACATAAGGCTCTTTGCCTTTTCCAAAGAAGACACCTGGAGGTCCATCAGGGAAAGACATGGGTTTATTAGAACTTACAGGAGGCACCGATGGCAGCTAGCCAGTGAAGAAAGAATTCATGCCTTGGGAGAGTACAGCAAGCAGTTTTATAATCAAGCATCTTAATTATTTAAGTTGCTACATGGTGTTTATAGTGACATTGATTAAGGGTGCCACTCATATTGCTCTCAACTCTGCCCGATGACCTTCACCCCGTGACTCGTTATGCATATCCTGCAGAGACCAGCCTTGGCCAGAGGCTGCTCCCTGAGGGAGGGGCAGAAATAAGCCAGGTATGGGGGAAAGGGTCTATGTCTGAACAATACTTCACATCTCCCTACCCAGCTTAGGCCCCTCTGTCCTCAGCCAGCACCCCGTGTGACTGACATTCCTTTCCTGTTGCGAGAAGTCACACCTTCATTTTAGAGGTCTCCAGGCTGCATCCTAGGATGATCCTAGCCCTGCTTAGAGTGCCTGTCTGAGAAAATCCAAGGATGCAGAGAGAACTTCCTGCTTGTTCCAGTTGACACCTGAAGATGGGTCCCATCTCCCAGCCTCTATGGGAGGCAGGGGCTGGATTCCAACAAACGACAGTCAGCAAACCCAGTGGGTTTCCTGTGGACCAGACTCTCTTTTTGCTTTTTGTAATTTTTCACTTCCCAGACTCTGCTGAGCCCCCATCGCCCTTTCCCTAGTCCTTCAATATCCCTTTAAAACACCCAATCACCTCTGCAAAAATCACAAATCAAAGTCAAATTCAGTTCACTCTAGCTTCTTTCCTATTACAATACAATAGTTTTACTGATTAAAAGCTATTTAGACCACTTTAATGTCCAGCTTTGTTTATCTCTGACGCCACTCTGCAATCCAGTTTCCTCGAATTTTCAGATGCACCCACTCAGCACTTAATTCCCTCTTGCTTGTCTGCACATTGGCATGTAGACCCTGAAATAGTCATAGCTGTGTCCCCTTGATGGAAGTGTTAGGTTCTTATATCTCCAAACCAGCAGGTAGCAGAGTTGTGGGGATGGGAAGGAAAACTTTCACAAGTGGATGTGACGATAGGTGGTATGGTGTGTTGCTTCCTGAGTACTGTGACTTTGTCATAGAAAAGAATTTCAGAGTGAGTCCCAAGTAGAATTTATTAGAAATAAAAGGACAAGCCTGATGGGTATGGGTGCCTTAAGAGAAAGGACCTGTGTTTGCCTTTGATAGGAAGCTTTATATACTTTTATAACCATGATTAAGCAAACCATGAGCAAAGAGGGGTGGGCTGCAGGTATCTGGTCATGAGTTTTGATCACCATCTTTCCATCTTCTATGAGCTAAGAGGAGTGGGTTGCAGGTTTCTGGTCACAAGTTTTGATTACTGTCTCTCCTTGTTTAGAAATGGGGTCTTTACAGAAAAAGTCAAGTTAAGATGAGGTCATTAGAGTAGGCCCTAATCTAATAAGACTATGTCCTTATAAAAAAGGGAAATGAGGACACAGAGACAACCATGCATGCAGAAAGAATGCCATGTGAGGACAAAGGTAAATATCAGGGTGATGCATCTACAAGCCAACGAGCACCAAAAATGGTCAGGAAACCTCCAGAAACAGGGGCAGTGGCCTGAGAAAGATTGTCACTCATAGCCTCAGAATGAAACAGCCCTGGATCTCAGACTTCAAGCCTCTAGGACTATAAGATAATAATTTCAGTTGTTTTGTAGTGGGAAGACAGAGAGACTGTGACACCAAGACTATTATAGGAAGTGGCACTTTATTACGCTGGCTGGCTCAGGGGGCTCGAGGGGCTAATGCTTCCAGGTCGAGCCCCACAGAATGGAAGAAGAGGGGTCTTATACCCTTGTTTAGGTAAGGGAGGGGGTCATGTTGAGCGATTACACATTCTCTTTGGAATCTTACAAGGTTGTACTCAGCAAAATCAGATTTTTCAAAGAACAAATGGTCTCCAGGAAAT
>CAUYQG010134649.1:0-22192 GCA_963574415.1 Tarsius wallacei | reverse complement strand
GTACAGAGCCTGTCATAGGGAAGGTGCTTGCTGAATACTAGTCTGTGAAATGGATGGGTGGGTGGGTGGATGGATGGGTGAGTGGATGGGTGGAAGGAAGGGAGGAAGGAAATAAGGAAGGAAGGAAGGAAGGAAGGGTAGGTGGATGGGTGGATGGATGGAAGGATGGGTAGATGGGTAGATGGGTGGGCAGGTGGATGAGTACAAGGCAAGAAGGAAGAATGGAACGGTGGGTGGACGGAAGGAAGGAAGGAAGGGTGGGGGAGGGAGGGAGGAAGCAAGCAAGCCAGCCAGCCAACCTGTAGGGGCTCAAGCTTGTGGAATGCACAGAATTTCCTGTAAATCTAAAAGGACTGAGCTGGCTTGGGTAGGGGCAGGCTGTGGGATGAAGGACTCTGGGGCCTGATAGCCAGAGGGACCCCCAAGCCACTCACAGAATGGCATGGCTGACACCCAAAGTGTGTCCAGCTAGAGTCCTTCTTTTGTCACCCCACTGGCCTCGGCCTCTGCCTGTCTGTACCAGGGCAGGCAGCTTTAGCCTAGAGTCTCCTGGAGAGGGCTGGGCACAGGAACTGGCCCTTTGCCCCAAGAAGCCCATCCTTTTCTGCCAGGGGACCTTTCCTTGAGTCACCAACACTACAGCAGCCATTAGTCAGTGTCTTGGGGAGGACATTGAGGGCTGGAGATACAGGAAAGGCCCCTCCCCAGACAACAGTGATCAGAAAATGTCCTCTGAAGTCATACTTTTATCAGGAAGGAGAACGGGAAAGGAGCCCTTATGTTAAGTGAAGAACTGATTTTAGGAGGATAGAAAAGGTTACATAAGCAACTGAACTTGTTTTGCAATGGCCCACACAAGGACATCACTGACACTCTTTGTTTTTCTCCATTTTAAAAGGGTCCAGATAGCACTGAAAAAATATTGGAATGCAGTTAGTAAAATTGTACCCAATCTCCTTCACTGACCTACAGCCTGCCTTCCTCTCCACACTGGCCTGAAGCCCCACCTCTCCCCAAGGCCTTCTGTGGTGAGCCCTGTTCCACCCACTTGGTTGATTTCTGGGCACCAGCACGCTGCCCCACATGCTGAGCTAGTCTCAGCAAGGCCGGGAGAGAGGGTCAAAGACAAAGTGAAAGTGCTCCCCATACCTCCCCCCTCCCCCCACCCCCACCTTTCAATCTTCTGTGAGCTTCTCGAATAATCGGCATAACCAGGAAAATCTCATGGAAGAAGCATTCAGCAGTACAGACAGTGTGTGCTGAGGAGCAAAGACAGGGTCAGTATCCAACCTGTAAAAGACATGCAGAGAGTGCCGCATACAGCAGGTGCCTAATAAATAAAAAGACATTGACTCTGAGGAGCAGGGCTAGGCCCCACCCAGCAGATTTCCACTGACAGCCTTTCCTTTCCTTAAAAGTGACAGCCGGCAGCCTCCCTCCTGAATCCTTAAGCCTTTCAGTGCCCCAAAGGAACAAATTAACCAGAGCACAAAGCAGTGGGTTAACACCAAGACTGATTTTTATTCTAAGAAGCCTCTCTTCCTGGGAACCAGATCATCTCTGGAGAGCAAAGGATGCGCAGGACTGGGAGAGGGGCTGAGGAGGGGAGCAAGCTGGAGGCCAGGGGTTTGGGGGGGGTGGGGGTGCTGAGGCCAGGCAGTACCTGATGTGCCAGGACTGCTCAGCAGAGAGGCGGGTGGGTGGTGGGGGAGGGAAGCATGAAGGATGGGAGACGCCAAGGGGCCTTGGGGCTCCGCTGTGTCAGCCTTTTCCTCCAGGACAGAGAGCATTCATGTTCATAGGGCCCTTGTGACACTTGCTGCTTGTCCCCCTCTCTGGACAAAGGGAAGCAGGGTGACACCTCCCCTTTGAAGGCAGCCCAGGGCGGCTTGTGGTAGGGGTCGGACATGTGCATGTGTCCTCAGGTAAATGCATTGTCTTCTCTTCCAGCTCTTCTGTGGTTCACGTGCCTGGAGTAAATGATATTCAGTCCTCCTCCTCAACGGGCCAGAACATGTCCCAGATCTCCCGGCAGCTAAACCAGAGTCAGGTGGCATGGACTGGGAGTCGCCCACCCTTTCCGGGACAGGTAGGAGCATCTGTGAGGACATTTCCCCCAGCTGCCTGGAGAGGCAGAGCACCCAGGATGTGCTCTCTGTGGACTGAGGCTCTGAAGACAGGGCAGCTCCCAGCTGTAGCCAACTACCCCCTCCCGGCACAGGAGCTCCGGCCACCCAAGGACACCCGGAGGCCAGGTCCCCAACCACTGACCCCCATGTGATTCAGCAGCCTCTTCTCACCAGGGCAATAAGCAGGAAGGGGTCAGGCTCACAGAGACACCCCTTCTGGAGGGAGCCTCTCAATCTTGACGTCTGGCTGCTCCTGCACCAGAAGGCATGAAAACACCCACTGTCTGGCCCTTCCCACTGCGCCCCCCCCCACCTCCCTTATAGTCTCTATGAGGATGTGTGTTGATTGGGCTGAGGGAGTTTGTAGTTTTCATAATGCCAAGGCCTCCATCACCGGAAGCCAGAGGGACCTGATCATCGCTGCTCAGGGGAGTAACTTCAACTTGTGGTTCCTGGGCCTTCATACATTGGGCTGATCCCAGGCCTGCGTCCAGCCATGGGGAGTTGCTCTCCTCCCAGAGCAGGCACTGACACTGCCTGTGTCACCTGTTGGGGACAGCGATGGCCTGGGGCATTGGGGAGGGTGGGGGAGGGGTGGGGGAGGTCATCTCCTGGTGACGCTTTCCATGGCTCTGCTTTATCCTGATTGTAGCAAATCCCATCTCAGTCCAGCAAGACTCAGTCATCACCCTTTGGGATTGGAACGAGCCACACCTATTCGGCAGACCCCTCTTCCTACAGCCCCCTCTCCAGCCCGGCTACCTCCTCGCCCAGTGGGAATGCCTACTCCAGTCTTGCCAACAGGACTCCAGGGTTCGGTAGGTGGGGAATGAGAGGGAGAACTCCTGGGAGATCCAGACAAATGTTTTCTGAACACCCTGAATTCAGGGGGCTGAGCCCCAAGCTCCCAGAATACCTGGGTGAGGAATGGAGGTCTCCAAGCACCTCCTCTCTCTATGTTCTTGTGCTCTGATGGGATCTGAATGCTGTTTTAACCCCTTATGGCCCTTGGTAAGGATTCCAAGTCAAAAACTCCATCATGTTATCAAAAAACTAGACAATAGTTACAGGACAACAAAATGTTTTCTCTCTTTTTTCAATATTGAAAGAGGAACCTATCTCATGTAAGAACATCTATCTATCTTAACTCTGCTGATAAAACCTCAGGCCATAAAGGGTTAGGGAACCGCTCCTCCCCAGGCATTTCCCAGGAGCCCTTGCCTTGCTCACTTTTCGGGTATGGACCGACCTCCTCAGTGTCTCTCCCAGGGCTGGGGCTGCACTTCACATGGGGAGGGCATGAGGGACCTGAGATGCTGGTAACAAGCCCAAGCTGGTACCTGTTTTCTCTCAGTGCCATCACGGGGTGACGTCCCACAGCGGGGCTTGTAGGGCTTTTCTCTGCAGAATCGATTATTCTCAGGTGAGCATGAAGCTGATGAGTCCAAACATCCAAATTTCCATGTGGCAAGTTGAAAGCTTCCCTTCAGGCTGCTGATCCATCAGCCTCTTGAAAAATGCCAAGCTGAGCCCCTGTCCACAACGTAGGGTGGGCAGTGGCTCCCTACCTCCCTTTGCCTCTACCACTGACAGCCCCTAGTCTGCCCTCCTCAGCCCAGGTTCTTGGGGTGCAGCATTTCCCGACCCCTTGTTTGTGCCTCCCTTTGGAGCCAGCTACCCCTCCCGCATTAGTGCCATTTACTTGTGGCGTGATCTCAAGTTCAGCTTGTAAGTATCCCTGCCACACACTTCACCGACATGAAGTTGAGAAGCACAGTTACCCTATTTAAGAAAGGAGCTCGGTGGCATTTGCTTTCAAGTCAGCCAGGCACCAGCTCGGTTATCACCCTGAGATTGGAAGCCTAATTCCCAGGACAGCACCAGCTCCCTGCAATCACATGTGAGAAGCTTCTCCACACCTGGGTTCCTCACCTGGGTGTGGAGAGACCGCTTCACCTCCTCCTGAAAGTGGGCCTTTGCATGCCCAGGCACCGTAGGTACCTCGTGCTTCTTGGGAGCAGGAGGGACCATCTGGCACTGATTTATTCTTACTCAACAAGCCTCTGGTGCCAGGCCCTGTGTAAGCACTGGAAAACAGGAGAAGCAGCCTGGTCCCCATCCAGAGACAGACACAGTCGAGAGAAGAGGCAGGGGAGACAGACGGGTAGAGTGAGGGCAGGACAGGGGCAGCAACCACGGTCTGCACTGGGGCCCTTATGGCTGCAGGCCAGGATGGTCATCATGTCCAACACGGCCAGGGAAGGTATCAGAGCAGAGCTAGCTCACATCCCTGGCAAGGCCTCAGAGCATCTCCCGTGACCATGACAAGACAGGGGAGCAGACCACTTTCTCCCTACAGTCCTTCATCTTAGCTCTGTGCCTGTGTCTAGTCTCCACTCAGGCCCTGGAGTACACATGGAGGTGAGGCCAGGAAGGACACAGCCCTGGGCTGAAGCCACTGCATCACTCTGATGGCCAAGAACAGGGTCACACTAATGGGGCTCCAGGCTCAGCTGCCATTTTTAGTTGCCTTTGAGTTATCTTGCACTCAGATGATAATGGTGGTAGTGGTGGTGGTGATGATGATGATGATGATGATGATGATGATGATAGTGATGATGATGATGAGTGAGACCCTGGCAAGAAAGAAAAAGAGAGAAAGAGAGAGAGGGAGGGAGGTAGGGCAGGAGGGAGGGAGGGAAGGAGAGAGGAAGGGAGGGAAAAAGAAAGGAAGGAAGGGAGGGAGGGAAGGAAGCAGGAAACAGAGCCGATGAGAATGGAGAAGTGGCAAAGCAAGAGGCCAGTCTCCAAGAATGGTCAGTTTCATTAATTATTAAATAAACACAAAACAGTTTTTAAAAAACAGACAGTATTTACATTTCCACAGTGGACACACACCCTAGCCTGCCATGTGTACATCTGAGTAGCTTCCCGATGGCCTCTCTGCAGCCGTGGAACCTGCTGTTGGGGCACTGACAGGGTCCCAGACATGGCAGCACCCAGCAGTACCTGGTCTCAGCTAGTTGTCTTTGGCCAGAAGCTGGAGCCCAGAGAGGTGGCACGGTGGATACTGACCTCCTGCTCCTGGCTGGCTGGGGCAGGCGGGAGGCATGAGGGCCCACTGGGCAGACTTGCTGAACACCATCCAGTAGTGACCCAGGGGCTGACATCAAGGGACAGCAAGCAGAGAATGTCACCTTTGAAGTGTTTCAACTGCCGCTGGACTCCTCAGGGTGGCTTTGTAGACTGAGTTCATACATTGAACAAGAAACCGGCCCTGCCCGGGGTTCAGCCCATTCTCTGAGCCACATGCTGGTTTTGTTCCATGAGCTTTCAGGAGTCAATCCAAAGCCTTTCTTCCTTTTCAGCTTCTCAGACTATACTACTGTCACGTGTGTGTTTCCAATCTTAGCTTCATTTTCACTTGACTTCGGTCACAGAAAAAAAACCCTAGCCACTTGAAATGTAGCATCCAAGGCCGGGCACATTGACTCACATCTATAATCCCAGCACTTTGGGAGGCTGAGGTGAGAGGATTGCCTGAGCCCACGGGTTTGAGACCAGCCTGGGCAACTTGGTGAGACCTCATCTCTACAATAAATCAAAACGTTAGCTGGGCATGGTGGCATGTGCCTGTAGTTCCAGCTACTTGGAAGGCTGAGGCGGAAGGATTACCTAAGCCCAGTGGCCATCAACGTGCCACTGCACTCCAGTCTGGGTGACAGAGTGAGACTCCAACTGAAAAAAAAAGAAAGAAAGAAATGTAGCATCCAGAACAGAACTAGGAAAACATACAGTCTATGTATTTAAGCACTGGCAAAGTCAAACACGGATTCCCTCAACTAGATAAGTGGAGAAGATGTTGTGTCTGTCAGAGCCCAGTCAGGAGACAGAAACCACGCCAATAATTTGAACAAGGAAGGGTTAAAGATTTATTGGATAATAAAAGGTGGCAAAGGAAGACCCTGAGGAATACAGGAATAGCTTCTACCTCCAAGATTGAGGGAAAGCAGACAAGAGAGGAACTAATAACTTGGAAGAGGAGACCCCACCCCACAAAGCCTGAGGTTCAGCCCTTGTTAGAGGACACATGTCTGCCCCAGGAACACACAACCTGATTAACTTGCCAGAAGCTATTTTGGTCTGCAGAGGCAACCTGCCAGCTGGCTGAGAAACTCAGATACAGGTGCAGATGGACCCGAACCCACCTACCAGGTGGCCAAGAATTTCCCAGGAGAGTGCCAGCAGGTAGGGCCGGTTCACAGGAAGCAGCCTCTGGATGGTAGAGAAACTTGTAGAAGAGTGAGTGTCCTCGACCCCCTGCACACTGCCATTAGACATACTACAGGAGGAAAGAAACACCTAAACCAGGAAGAGGAGCGGCTTCCTCCACTACACCTTGCTTGTCCCTCTGGCACCCCCTATTGACGAAGGCTAACATTGCATCTGCTGTCAGAGGAGAAATGTTTACAGGGTGCAGTTTCAGTATTTCCAAGCAGGGCAATGAAGGGTGAATTTAGAGCTAAAGGCAATAAAGTGATGACTAGCGGAGGCTGAACCCCCAGACTGGTCAGTTTCTTTCTGGGCATCCGCTCATTGATATTCTGTTGTTTCTCGGAGAAATGTAAGGAGCCAAGCACACAGATTCTTCAAAAAGAAGTGGCCCAAGGATGATGTAGCAGGCCAGGGTTTCTTTCCCTGACTTGTTCTGAGTGTGGCAAATATATGCATATATTTATAGATGGTCTAAATTACACTGTTTTCTTGACAGCATGCTTCGAGATATAATGCTTTGACAAGCACAAGCTCATCCATAGCTTCTTATTCACCATATGCATTTCGGCCCAGGATGGGGTGGCTGAAGCAATTCATTCATGCATGACAGGTTATCAGCAGTACAGAGCAAATTGGATCACATCAGATGGTGCTAACAACTCTGAGATGAGTATCTTTTATAAAACTCAAGAAACACATCTATAACATATGGCCCTTCCTTAAAAGAGCCGTGTCCATCCCAGCCTACTCCCAACCAGCCCATATTTACTTCAGAGAGGGGAATTGAAAGAATTTGTTACTCCAAAAATAGGTTCTGAAGAACCTTTCTGTGAGAATTGGATTTATCATTCAAAATAGGAGAGCAGGTGGCCGGGTATGGTGGCTCATGCCTGTAATCTCAGCACTTTGGGAAGCTGAGGCAGGAGGATTGCTTGAGCCCTGGAGTTCAAGGCTGCGGTGAGCTGTGATCATGCTACTGCACTCCAGTCTGAGTGACAGAGTGAGACCTTGACTGCAAAAAAGAGAGAGAAAGAATGAGAGAGAGAAAGAGAGAGAGATGGGGAGCAGGGCAGGGTAAACACCAGGAGGGAAGGGTAGAATTCCAATAATCAGAAATGTTCGCAGACACCATACAGCCTGTTATTCCCCAGCTCCTGCCCCCAAAAACAAACCTGTGCATTTTTACCAGTTAATTTTGTGGAATTATAGACCTCCCATCCCAACTAGTTACTGCTGAAGAAGTGAGGTCTTAGCCAGAAATCTCAAGAAGTCTGTGGTCCTTGCTGTCCAGTGTGGTGTTCTTCTGCATAGAAGGCATTTGTAGACAGGTAAGCTGCCCTTTTGGTGGTCTTTGTTGACTTTATCCAGCAGGGTTTCTCAGCCTCAGTCAGCACTCCTGACATTTGGGGCTGGATGATTATGTCTGTTCATGATAGGGTGTTTAGCAGCATCCTCAGCCCTCACCTACCAGCACTGCTTTTTGATAATTCCAGACATGGCCAAATGCCACTGTGTACGGCATTATGGGGGATGTCCAAGTATTGCCATGTGGCTGGGCAAGAGGGGCTTGGGTTACAGAGCCATGAAGTATGAGAGGAGGCTGGAAAAGTAAAAGCTAGATCTCAAAGGACTTTGGGCCACTGGCAAGCAGAGAGGAGACAGGGTCTGAGTTCCCTGGGGGTAGGAAGCTAAATCACTCGTAGTTGGGAGCCATTGAGCCACACCCAGCCACAGGGAACCTCTGAGCAGGACTTAAGAGAGCCTTGAATCTTAGGGCAGTTTCCAAATCAGCAGAATCTCACACAGAAAAATGTTAAGTTAGCAAGAGTGGAATCACAGCATTGAGCTCCTTGTTTTAGAAAGGGAAGATGTCATTCCTCCCTCTACAACCTAGAATCCACAGCTCCTCAAGATCTGACCTGTGGTCTGCAAGCCCACCCAGCTGGCTCAGGCGGTCGAGCCAGTAATACAGTTTCCCTGGACTGGAAGGTGGCCCATGCGCCAGCCAGGGCTGCAGTGGCTTGGACCTTGCTCATAAAGTCAACAGGGCAAAAGAAGCAGCACGATTAGAACTCAGTCAGTTTGTAACTATATACATGGCTTTCGGAACAATATGGTAACACAAGGATGTTGGTGACCACTGGGGTTTTTGTTTGTTTTGTTGTGTTGGTTTTTTGGTGGTGGTGTTTGCTTTTTCCAGAAAGAGGCCTGTTGGTACATCTTAGAGGCAGGCCTCAGGTTAGTTGGGTTTAGGCTAAGAACCCACAGTGCTCTGTCATCCAGGAGAGATGATGTTCTTGCTTATTATCTAGTATCTATACAATTACAGAGGGGGGGAAAAAACTTGTAGTAGCAGAGGCTGAGAGGAGGACTCTCCCCTTAACTATCCCATCATGTGGTCATGTGGGCAGTGAATTTATGCCTCAGGCCATGGCTTTAGTCTTCCTCTAGGAAGACTCAAATCTAGGTCAAAGCCCACCCCCAAGCCCTCCCACAACAGCCTGGGCTTCCCTCATAAGAACTCATAACTGCCTAATAACTCAGAGTTGGGCCAGTCTTGATCACCACTGTGTTGCCAACACACTGCCCAGTAATCAAGCACGCGGTAGGCGACCAGCTTAATCACTGCATTTGTCAAGTGAATGCACATGGGGCTTCAGTGTCCGAAAGATCTAGATTCAAACACTGTGTCTGGTATTTATACAATAAACGAGTTGGGCTAATTTCTTGATATCTTTGAGCCCCAGTTTTCATTTCTGAAAAAATGTAAATAACGGACTCATTTCTCAGAGTTGGAGTAAAGAGAAAATGAATTGAAATAATGTATAAAAAAGACACAAAATGACTCACAGCACATAGTCAGACTATATACACACAGTACTCCAGAAATACTAAGTCTTTTCCGTCCCTCTCACCTATTTCTCATACCATTTCTAAAGCAATACAGTTCACTGACTTTTTTCCTTTTGCAGAATTGTAAGAATTTTTTTATTTTGAAATCTTATGTCTATAATTAATAGAATCCAGTCCCCCCAGATATGAATATAGAGAAAATCTCGCTCGAGTTCTCATCTCCCTCCCCCCACCCCAACTCTGCCTGTCACTGAGGTAAGAGTGATAAGAGAATGTATACTTGTTTTATTACAAGTTAGCTACACCCAGGGAGCCTCAAATGCAAATAAAAATAAAAGTTTATGAACTGTTCATGTTCTTATTCCTGTCTTTTCCTCCCCTCTCTCCCTCCCTCCCTTATTCTTCCCATCACAAATACTTTTTTTTTAATTGTCATCTCACTTTGTTGCCCAGGCTGGAATGCAGTAGCACAATCACAGCTCACCACAGCCTTAACCTCCTGGAGTCAGGCTATTCTCCTGTCTCAGCCTCCTAAGTAGCTGGAACTATAGACTCATGCCACCATGCCTGGCTTTTTTTTTTTTTTTTTAATTTTTTTGTTGAAATGAGGTCTTGCCTAGGCTGGTCTCAAACTACTAGACTCAAGCAGTCCTCCCTCCTCAATCTCCCAAAATGCTGGAATTACAGGCGTAAGCCCGGTCACAGATAGTTTTTGAAGCCTCCTCCCAAGCACTATTCTCAGCAAAACGTGGAATAAACACAGAGATGATCCTTGACCTTAAGTTCCTCACAGTTTGGAGTAAATCAGTATAGTGTGATGGGCCGCCGGCAGCTGAAAGAAGACAGTGACTGAAAGAGCCAGTCACACAAGCTCACATTTGAAGAGGGCTTTGAACCCAAGCAGAATTCTCTAGGCACAGAGAAGGGGAAGGCTGTACATGACAGAGAGAACATGCGCGAAACAGCACAGAGATGTCACCATGTGTGGCAGGATGGGGGATGTCCAAGTATTGCTGTGTGACTAGGGCAAGAGGGACCGGGGTTCCAGAGCCATGAAGTGGGAGAGGAGACTGGAAAAGTAGATGGAAGCCCATCATGAAGGATCTTTGTGCTAACTCTAAGGAACGTGGACCTTACTTCATAGTCGTGGGCAACAAGTATGCAGTTTGTAGGCTGTGGTATGATGTCTGAGGACAACCCCACCCCCACCCCCAGCTGTGTGTATCTGGAGGATTGGGAGTGGATATTACTCCCACTGTGGATCAGGGCAGTGAGAATGGAGGAAAGCAGGTGGGAGTTGAGAGACAGTATTTAAGGGAGTTAAGAGATGGTATTTAGGGGAGCCGGGACTCAGCAGAACCCCGTGACTGGTTGGATGTGGGGCATGAGCAAGAGGAAGGAGTCAACTCTTGTGATGTTCCTCTCTGGACCACGTGAGGAGGTGAAGCAATGGCTCAGTCCTGGAGCATCAGAGGTGTCTTTCCTTGTACTCAGACACATCACCTGGGCAGGGATGGATGGAACCTGAGCTTAGGAGAGAAGCCAGGATTGTGAAAACCAGCGGAAGTGTGAGTTCTTCATCGCTAACTCCTCCCACTCACACCCCTCCGCACAGCCAATCACCAGCAACATGTCCAGGCTCCTCCTTCTGCACAGGAGCTCAGATGCACCCGCTTCTCTCCAGCCTGCTTTCCTCCCCTGACTCGGGCCACTGGGCCACCATCATCTCTTGCAAGGATTACTACAGCAGCCTCCTCCTTGCTGGTCTCCTCCCCTTCCTCTCATCTGCCCATTCCCTTCACAACGTCTCTTTCCCTCTCATCTCATCCACCTACCCTCTGACAAAGTGACCTTCCTAGGTGTACACATGTGCCATGCCCCTGCTTAAAAACCCTCAGTGTTTCTCTGTGGCCCTCAAAATCGGTCCCCCTGGTGCTGCAGAACCTCACCCCTGGCGGACCCTCCAGCCTCATCTCCCAGTACTCACCATGTCACACACTGTCCCTCGTCCATCCTGAGTGACCTGTGGGGATCTGGGTGAGCCAAGCCATCCTGCATTGTCATGCCTTGGAACAGGCTGATCCTCTAGTCTAGAATTCTTTTCCACCTACCTCCAAGCCTTGCGCCTGCTTAGCTACTCATTTTCTTTTTGGCCTCATCTAAGATACCTGAAGAGCCTTTTCTACATACTCTACCATTAGGCATCCCTCCTAAGAATTGTTATTCCAGCCCTGCTTCACCCCGCTGTGGCAACTCTCAACTGGGACAAGTTGCCTGCTTCCTTCTCCTCCCACCCATGCTGTAGGTTCATCAAGATGGAAACTGTCTTATTTTCTGGTGTGTACACGGCACCAGCATGGAGCCTGGGTCAGAGTAGGCACTCAGGAAATATTCTCCAAATGAACAAATGCATGAGTTAGTTCATGCAAACAGACAATGATCTTCCCGTCTTGTCCATAGATGAGACTGAAGGCCTGACACAGACCCTCGTTTTCATCATGTGCTAAGGGACAGGGTCTAAGTAGGGACATCTGAGAAGGAGTAGCATAAGAGGTCATGGAACCAAAGTTAAATACAGTCCTCGAGGTCAGCAAGACAATTCAAACAATGACTGAGAGTGTTGGGGGCCCAGGAGGGATGGCAAAGATTGAGAACTCTGTGAGGGCCTGTGGAGTCTGGCTTGGTGATGCAGACTTAGCTGTAGAGTGTTGCAAGGGCTGAGGCGGGAGGAAAACGGGAAGATGCCGTGGTGTGGGTAGCTTTGGAAGGTCAATGGCAAGGGAAGGAGAGGCAGGCGTGTAGCTCAAGGGGAGGAAGGCTGAGAGCATTGATGGAGAGCCCCCACGGGAAGCTATCGTGGGAAGAGCATCCTGGAGCAAGCCTGCTTGGCGCTCATCTATGGGCATGTTAAGACAGCACTCCCCTTCCTCACCCCCCATCTGCCATGCCCTTTCTTCAGAGGTGGCCGTATCCCTCCACCCTCCCACTAAGCAAATGTGGACCTACCGCAGGTCCCATCCTGTGCTCAACTCCTGCAGGCTTGGGATAGGACGGGGCTGTCAGGATTCCCCCCATGGCTCCCCTGGTGCTGCCACTCTTTTAATTTGGCCACAGTTGTGGACCAGATAGGCTTGTCCTCTACTCTTGACCAAGTCTAGAGTTTTAGACTTCCAGATCAGGCCAGTGGACATGATTCTATGAGAGAGTTGTTCCTGGCTCTTGGAGTCTGGCTTGGGATTATTAGAAGGTATTTCAGATTGCCAGGTGCATATTTTTTTTTTTTTGAGTTGGGGTCTCACTCTGTCGCCCAGACTGGAGTGCAGTGGCCACTCCCGGCCACCGCAGCCTCGAACTGCTGGGCTCCGGCGATCCTTCCACCTCAGCCTTCCAAGTAGCTGGAACTACAGGCGCATACTACCATGCCCGGCTAATTTTTTGATTTATTGTAGAGATGAGGTCTTGCTTGCCCAGGCGGGTCTCGAACCTGCGGGCTCAGGCAATCCACTCACCTCAGCCTCTCAAAGCGCGGGATTACAGGCTGAGCCACCGAGCCCAGCTATGAATTCATTTTTAAAAGGAGGGAGATATGACTCCCAGGGAGCTAGGAGGGAAGGTGGAAAAGATGGTGTGAAGACATACAAAAGTAGGAATTAGAATAACTGGAGGAGATTTAGACTTCGTAGTGGCATATACAAGGAATTCAATAAATGTGAGGGTAAGGGCATGAAAGAGAAACTTGAGAAAGTCTTTTTAGCAAGATTATGATTTCATAGAAGTCCATAAGAATTCACTAAAAGATACCAAGCATTGATAAAAGCTTAAGCATTGGCTGGGCTCAGTGACTCAGTCTGTAATCCAGCACTTCGGGAGGCTGAGGAGAGTTGATTGCCGGAGCTCGTGGGTTTGAGACCAGCCTGGGCAACTTGGCAAGACCTCTTCTCTACAATAAATTTTTAAAAAAAATTATCTGGGCGTGGTAGCGCTCACCTGTGGTTCCGGCAACTTGGAAGGCTGAGGCAGAAGGATCGCTGGAGCCCAGCAGGTTGACACTGAGGTGGCCATGAGCGTGCCACTGCACTCCAGCCTGGGCAACTGAGTGAGACTCCAACTCAAAAAAAAAAAAAAGTTTAAGCGTCTATAAGAACTAAGAATTAAGGACAGCCTAGGCAGTTTATGGAACTCATGTTTGTGATCCTAAAGAGGCTCCTTCCTGAATCATTTTCTGTTATCACATTGTTACTTCCAATGTTCCGGAATTCTATGTCACAAGTTGAATAAATTCATTTAGATAATCTGAGACCAGGTTCTCTACAAGCAAGATTTTTAGTACAAAACGAACTGTCCTTTGCTCCCAGTAAAATGTCTAAACTGTCTGCAAAGGCAATGGTTAAAAGCTTTGAAGAGGAAAATTTTGCTAAGCAAAGATGAATCATGACCTCTTTGTAGTATAGGCCTGAAGAAAGAAATGAAAGTTGGAAGTAAAGATATGAGTCACACTGCAGTTTGGTATCTGGCATTCATTCAGCAGCTCAAAAATGTCATCAGATTACAGGCTTCTTCCTTCTGCTCTGCCAAAAGGAATTCAAAAAGGCTGCCATAGCTCCCAACATCACAGTTCAAAGGCAAAAAAAACAGGATAATCAGGGTAAAAGTCTGTATCCTTCTGGGACTACCTTTATCAGGGGAAAGATAACAGTAAGTAAATAAGATAATTGGTCATATAACCTCAGATGTAAGGAGGGCTGACAAAAGGACACAAAATGGCTATGCCTGGCTTAGCCAATAGGGAATCAGCCCCTAGGCTGGGTATATTTCCCAAACAAAAGAAAACTGCTAGTAGTGGAGAAAAAGCAGGAAAATGGCTGCTGAATGGGCAACCATGTCTGTCACAGTAAATTTAGCCCATACACATAGATGTTTAGTCTTAATTCTGCATCACATTTGTAGAATGTTTCCTGATTTTTTTGTTACTTTTTTAATGTTTACTACCGGACTATGTTTTCTTTGTGTGTGCGCGCGCACACTTTGTAATAATTTATAAGGAAATATATTTTTGTATTTTTGTTCTAGTGGTTACCTTTATAGCTACAAGTTTATATAATACACCTAATTTTGTTTCTTTAGACAGAATCAATTGACCCCATACTATGAACACAGATGAAATTAATATATTACCATTTCTTCCTTCTGTTTGCTCTTCTTAGTATTTATCTTTACATTTTAAAATATATTTATTCTACTAGTGCTTGATTTATTACCTTTAGATGAACTGTTTTCATCCCTAGCTATTAAAATAATTGAATCAGCACAATCATTTTAATAATTTTAATAATAAAATGATTGAACTTAAACTACCTCTCTCTTTTTGTCACTTTTTCTTTCCTCACTACTGTTATGTATAGTCAGTTGGGAATTAGAACGAATATAGGCACTTGGGACTTTAGTGACATACAAGGGAGATTTTCTTGCTCAGGAGATTGGAAGAAAGATGGTTTTCACTTTGATAACCAAGCCAGTTATATAACCTGACCAAGAAGGAAGAACAAGCTTCTAACCCATGGTAGTTTTGATAAGATATAAAAGTGAAAATATCAGCCAGGTGTGGTGGTGAATACTCCCAGCTAGTTGGGAGACTGAGGTGGGAGGACCACTTGAGCTCAGGAGTTTGAGTCCAGCTTGGGCCACATAGTGAGACCCATCTTGAAATAAATAATACATTTTTGTTTAAAGTAAAATATCTTGTAATCAGTAGTATGTGGAACTGAATTTTGAGAAAAGTCTAGTAGGAGAGAGATACGCAGTTTTTCTTCAGTATTCATCACAGGAATTAAATCTGTGGAGAAGGTAGGGTTCACCTCAGGTCCTTGATTTCCTTCTGAATATTATAAATAGATTTGGACCTAAGACTGTCCAACTCTAGAGCAGTGTAAAACGGAGCAATCGCTTTTGTCCTAAGATTCAACCTTGGGTTTCATTTCATCCTGCTTGTTTTTTGTTTTGTTTTGTTTGACTCAATGTCCTCACCATGTCACTCAGGCTGGAGCTCTTTCCGCCCCAGCCTCTCAGGTAGCTGGGACTACGGACGTGCACCACCATGCCCAGCTAATTTTCTGATTTTTTGTAGAGACAGAGTCTTGCTATGTTGCCTAGGCTGGTCTGGAACTCCTGGGATCAAGCAATTCTCTTGTCTTGGCTTTTTAAAGTGCTGGGATTACAGGTGTGAGGCACCACACCTGACTTTACCCTGCTTGTTAATGCAGCTCCTGCAAACTCTGACCCACACTGTGTCTGCCTGGACTACTTCATGCCTTATGTCTTCTATTCCTCGGTTGACTTCTTAAAATGGGAATTCCTTTCTACTGGATCACTAGGATCTGCCTAGCCTCTTCAGTATTACATCTGGTACTCGATGGCTTACCTTTCTATTAGTGTCCACAGACCCCTCCTGGTTAGCCACACAGCCATTCCTCACCAGACCACCTCTGTTCTATTGCTTTGAAAACCAAGAAGGAAGGGTGTGTGTGTGTGTGTGTGTGTGTGTGTGTGTGTGTGTGTGTGTGTGTGTATGGAGGAAGTTGTCTATCACAGGATTGGCAAACCTTTTCTGTAAAGGATTACCTAGTGAATATTTTAGATTTTGCGGGCCATACAGTCTCTGTCAGAACTACTCAGCTCTGTCACTGGTAGGAAAGCAGACACAAAGAACACATGAACAAATGAGCTTGGATGTGTTCCAATAAAACTTTATTTATGGATGCTGAACATTTGAATTTCATTTCTTACGAATGAAATATTATCCCCTTTTTGGCCTTTTTTTTTTCTTTGAACATTTAGAGATGTAAAAATCATTCTTAACTCCCAGGCCCATGGATCACTGTTTGTCAATGACTGGTCTGATAGACTAAATGTCAAAAACTTATGTGAGAGCAAGGAGAATCATAAGGACAGAGGTTCTTTCGTTTAGTTTTGTTGTCTATTTGTTTAATGAGAAGGCATGTGATCCTTAATAAGCTCCACAAAATTATTTGTTGAAAGAACCCTATCTCATGGATTTGAAGATCTTCCCAATTGCCCTAACTCAGGAATATCAGAATAGTAGAATAGAAAAAGAAGGAACATATGGGCATCTGATCCCCTCAGGTTCTTTGCCTTGCCTTCCAAATTAGACAAAAATGCAAGCATAACTGGGAAAAGATAGTTTTCTTTAGGCCAATTGGTCTCATTCAACTTATTTTAGCCTCAAGAAAGTATTTCCATATATCCTATAAAATATTAGAGAATGGTTTTTAGTTGGATTGTGTTTTATTGGTTACTTGTTATCAGAGTTGATACTCTGATTTTTTTAAACATGGATTTTACTTGGGAATGCCAACAATTTAATTGTCTTTTCTTATGTATAATTTTAATTATTATAGTAACCATCTGGAGAACACCGAGCAGGTCATTAACCAAACATCCATTGTTATAATCATTACCACATGCTAGGGTTATTTTTTAAATAAGTTTTTTATTTTAGAACAATTTTACATTTACAGAAAAGCTGCAAAGATACTATAGAGAATTCCCATACAGCCAGCCCTCACTCAGTTTCCTGACATTTTACATTCCTGTGATACAGCTGCCGAAATGAAAAACAAACCTTGACACGTTACTATCAATCAAACTCTGGACTTCATTTGTATTTCACCTGTACTAGACTTTTGATAAAATCAGAGTAAGTTGTTACAACTGAGCTGCCATTTTATAATAAAGCAGGCATAAGTGATCAATAGTTATTTTATTCTCTAATTAGATTAAAAATAAATTATAGCTGGGCACAGTGGCTCACACCTGTAATTCCAGCACTTTGGAAGGCTGAGGCAGTTGGACTGCTTGAGCCCAGGAGTTCAAGACCTTCCTGGGCAACATAGTGAGATCGCATCTTTAAAAAAAAAAAAAATTAGTCAGTTGTGATGCCTCACACCTGTAGTACCAGCTACTTGGATGCTGAAATGGAAGGATCGCCTGAGGCCAGGAGGTTGAGGATGCCGTGAGCCGTGATCATTCTGATCATGCCACTGTATTCAAGCCTGCAGAACTGAATGAGAGCCCAATTCAAAAAAAAAAAAAGTACATGATATGGTCAGGTACAGTGACTCATACCTGTAATTCTAATGCTTTGGGAGCAAGGTGGGAGGCTCACTTGAGGCCAGAAGTTTGAGACTAGCCTAAGCAATGCAGTGTACCCTGTCTCTACGAAACATAAAAAGTTATCTGGGCATGATGGTGCACAGCTATAGTCCTAGCTATTCAGACGACTGAGGTGGGAGGATCACTGAGTCCTGGAATTTGAGGCTGCAGTAAGCTATGAATGTGCTTCTGCACTGCAGCCTGAGCAACAGAGCAAGACCCTGTCTCAAAAAAGAAAAAATGGTGTATAAATTTAAAATATATCTTGTAAACTGTTATTTCCTCTATCTTTCTCAATTATTTCAGTGAACTCACTAAAGAAGAAAAGAAGCCTCCTTAAGATTATTTTACTATTAAAAATTTTGATTGGGATCCTTTAAGTAGACACTTGAGAATATCAATACAAATAATAAGTAAAGTCAAAGCTAGACCTGAGGGGGGATATATATAGAATGGAAAATAAAAAAGACAACTGTTTTATTTTAAAAAGACAACAAAGACCAAAACCAATACATTTGTAACTTCCTAATAACATCAGTTGTTTTACTTCTGTTAATTCTGCAGCTGCTAGAGTTTTACCATATTTGGAAACTAAAAAGGAAACTATCTCACTTTAAACTCATTCCTTTTTTGGTTACTTATTTTCCAATAAGAAACATTAATTATGAATGCTCATCTTATAAGCTAATTTATTTTGTGCATTCATTTATTTAAATATCCAATTTTCTTAACTCCATTTAAAGATAACAACAAAACCTTACTAAAGGACTCTGCCTCCTTCCATGTTCCTTTTCTTACATATCAGCTCACCAATCCTTTCTCTATTTTAGTCGCAAGGTCCACTGCCCCTTAGCCCAGACTTAAGTCTCAGCATGAGGTACTGTTTCCTCCACAGCTACATGTTCCCTACAGGTAATACAGGGAGTTGAATATGCTTTTCTTTTTTGATGCTTAAGAAATTAGAAAAAGAGCTGGGCACAGTGGCTCATGCCTGAAATCCCAGCACTTTGGGAGGCCAAGGTAGGAGGATTGCTTGAAGCCAGGAACAGAAGACAAGCCTGGGCAATATAGTAAGACCCCCATCTCTAAAAAAAATAATAATTTAACAAAAAAGTCTATCTCCATCGTTGTACTGGTATCTGAAATTCCTTTAATAAAGGATGAAATATCTGAGCTCTTGATTTGAGATAAAGGATGGAGATGGAGCCTTTTAGAATATCTAGGTTCAGTGGACAAGCAGAAAGGGGAATTAGAGGGCTCTGAACAGGAACAGCTGGAGAAGCAGGTGAGTCAGAAGTGTAGGACTCCCTGGCAGGAGATTTTGAGATGGAGCTCAGCAGTCTGGAATGCTCAAAAGAGGAGCCAGGCCTCTGTTGGGTTTCCCAGGTCCCAGATGGTGCTGAAGTGAAGTTATGTGGAGGGCAGAGTGCAGTCCATTGAGACTGACTGGGCAGTAGGAAATGACAGCAGGAGTGTGGAGTTGTCTTTTGAGAAAGTGGGCTGTGAAAAAGAGAGACAGATGGTGGTAGCCAGGGATGGGCGTAAAGTTAAGAGGATTGTTTTCTTTTCTAAAAAGGCTATATAAGGTTGTTAGGAAAAGGAACCTGCATATAGGAAGGCTAAAAAAAAAAAAAAAAAATTAGCAACTCAGGAGGAAGGAGAGGAACTAGAAGGAACAAAAGTGTCATAGTGACTTTCAAATGGTTCAGTTAAAAAAGTATGCACAGAGAGATAAACAAATGTGGCAAGATTTTGACAGTTGTTGAATCTAGGTAGAGGGTATACAGGCTTTCACAGCACTATTCTTTCAATGCTAACATATACTTTAAATTTTTCAACATAACAGAGATGTGAGAAACTCTGTGGACCAACCATATATGTTTGAAAATTTTATTTTAAAACTATTAGGAGATATTCAAATATAATGTGAACAAAAAATTACAACTGAAAAGTTATGGTAAATGTTCATAGTCATACCTAACCTAATGGAATGCAGATAATACTGTTGTATGGACCTATAGAAATTGTTCCACTTGAAGTGGGAGGATCACTTGAGGCATTTGAGACCAGTCTGGGCAACATAGCAAGACCCTGTCTCTAAATAGATTAGATTAGATAGATAGATAGATAGATAGATAGATAGATAGATAGATAGATAGATAGATAGATAGACAGACAGACAGACAGACAGACAGATAGATAGATAGATAGATAGACAGATAGATAAAGCCAGGCAAGGTGCTGCATGACTATAGCCTAGCTACTCAGGAGGCTGAGGTGGGAGGATTGCTTAGCCCAGCAGGTCGAGTCTGCAGTGAGCCAAGATTGTGCCACTGCACAGCATCCTGGACTTGAGTTCCCACAAAGCCAACCTCTCTTTCTCCAGTTTATTTTGTGCATTAACTTGTGTAAAAATCTCATTCTTGTTGGTCTCCAATACCATTTCCTTCATCACCACTTCGGCAAGAATATTGTGAGCCCCATCTACATGGAAAATTAAATTCAGTTCACAGACATTTTCAAAAACATTTAACTAGTATTTCTACAACTATTTGAATTAGCTCTAAAATACCAAGTTCATTTTCTGAAGTATCCATATAGAAGACAACATACAACGCTGCATAATCTTTATAGATCAGTTTGTTGTCAGATCCTCCAATTAACAATCCTTCTAGAAAATTACAAACATTTTTATCTCTCTTAGATACCAAACAAAAAGTCTCCCTGACGATTTACTGTTGTGTGTGTTCTTTAGGGCTGGTGGAACTTGGATAGCTGTGTCTTCCCATGGTGGCTGAAGGCAAGGGTCGTTTTGATCCTGGCTAGGCAGGGCTGGGGTAGACACCTCACCTGGGAGCTCACTGGCCATCCTTCTACTCACCTTGAATTTTATTTGTTTGTTGTTGCCACTGGTTTTGTTTGTTGGTTTATTTCTTATTTTGGAGCTTTGAAAACACAAGAGTGGAGATAATGAATGGGTATAAAATGGGAAAGAGTGGGTGTAACAAAACACCACATGCCCCTCAATTATTTGCCTCTTTCTGGTCTTGTTCCATGTATTCCCCACACTCTTTTTCATTTTTCTGGATTATTTTGAAGTAAATCTAAGATATCATTTCATTGGTAAGTATTTTAGAGAATATCTCTAAAGATAAGTGTTTTTTCCTTAAAAAATAAAAATATGGACAGCTGAGCACAGTGGCTCAGGGAATTGCTTGAGTCCAGGAGTTCAAGACCAGCCTGGGCAACATAGCCAGACCTTGATTCTACAAAAAAATTAAAAAATTAGCCAGGCTTTGTGATGCGTGCCTGTAGTCTGAGCTACTCAGGAGGCTGAGGCAGAAGGATCACCTGAGCCCAGGTCAAGACTGTGGTGAGCCATGATGATGACACTGCACTCCAGCAACAGAGTGAGACCCCCAACTCAAAAGCAAAAACAAACATGGCCACAATGTCATCATCACAGCTAGCAAAATTTATAATGATTTCTTAGTAATATATGCTATATTGGGGTAAAGTTTTTAAAGTCTCCAATAATTCTTTTTTTTTTTTTGAGTTGGAGTCTCACTCTGTCGCCCAGGTTGGAGTGCAGTGGTGTGCTTATGGTCACTGCAGCCTTGACCTTCTGGGGCTCAGGTGATTCTTCTGCCTCAGTCTTCCAAGTAGCTGGAACTACAGGCATGTGTCACCACACCTGGCTAATTTTTTTATGATTGTAGAGATTAGGTCTCGCCAAGTTGCCCAGGCTGGTCTTGAACCCATGGGCTCCGGCAATCCTCTCACCTTCCTCCCAAAATTCTGGGATTATAGTCATGAGCCACAGTGCTCGGCCTCCAATAATTCTTAAGGTTAGTTTGGTTGAATTTTCTGATATTTTAATTGAACTAATACAAATTGAGAAAATAATAAGTATTTATAATTTATGCAAAGGTCTTTAATAAATTGTAGTTAGAGAGGCCAAGGCAGGAGAATTGCTTGAGATGAGGAGTTTGAGACCAGTTTGGCAACATAGTGAGACCTCATCTCTACAAAAAAATTTTTTTTTAATGAGCCAGGGCACTTTACATTTAATCCTCACAGGAATCCTATACATTTGGCACTATTATTATCCCCGTTTTTGCACTTAAGAAAGTTACGGCTGGTGAAGCTAAGACATTTACCCATGCTTACAGAGTTAATAAATTACAGCACAGGTTTTTAAACTCAGACAATAAGGAAGTTCATAGCAGCATTGTTTGTGGAAACAAAAGACTGAATATAAACTTAAATGACCCTGGTTTGGGGATTAAGTACATAAATTATGGCATATCTATACAGTAGAATACTACACAGTTTAAAAAAGAAAGGAGGTGGGACTCAGTGGCTCAGCCTGTAATCCCAGCACTTTGGGAGGCGAGGCGAGTGAATTGCCTGAGTCCCAGGGTTTGAGATCCACCCTGGCAACTTAGCGAGACCTCGTCTCTACAATAAATCAAAAATTAGCTGGGCTCGGTGGCTCAGCCTGTAATCCCGTGCCTTTGGGAGGCTGAGGTGAGGGGATTGCCTGAGCCCGCGGGTTCGAGACCCGCCTGGGCAAGCGAGACCTCATCTCTACAATAAATCAAAAAAAAAATTAGCCAGGCGTGGTAGCGCGCACCTGTAGTTCCAGCTCCGCGGAAGGCTGAGGCGGAAGGATCGCCGGAGCCCAGCAGGTCGAGGCTGCGGTGGCCAGGAGCAGCCACTGCACTCCAGTCTGGGCGACAGAGTGAGACTCCAACTCAAAAAAA
>CAUYQG010134648.1:0-16967 GCA_963574415.1 Tarsius wallacei | reverse complement strand
CCCCCCCCCCCCCCCCCCCCCCCCCCCCCCCCCCCCCCCCCCCCCCCCCCCCCCCCCCCCCCCCCCCCCCCCCCCCCCCCCCCCCCCCCCCCCCCCCCCCCCCCCCCCCCCCCCCCCCCCCCCCCCCCCCCCCCAACCACCATAAATACCATCAGACTATTAACGACTCTGTCAACAGACCCCTTAGCGAAAGATTTAAGTCTTGAAGGTCTGAAATGCTGGCGGAAGACAGCCACAGCTGCCATGTAGATTACTGCTGGGACCTCAGACCTCATTTCTGACATGGGCGGCCCTATGAAGAGGGTTCACCGCTCACACAAAGCCACACTGGTTTATCAGACACTCGGGATTCCACCATTCCTGAAGGAAGAGGCGAGAGTCTGAGAGCAGCTGCCCATAGCTCTGTCCACATGGAGTCCGCCCTGCTTCCTTCTTCACCTGAGAGTCTAACACTAGGAAACGCTGCGAGTTCAGGATTTTCTCTATGCAGTCAGCAGAGAAATGCCTCCGAGTCACGACATGGCTGGGATAAAATGAGCTTAACTGAAATCTCTCAACTGCAAAGTGGTCGAGAGAGAGTAGCGGGAATAAAAGCTGAGACAGAAGTCAAGAATGCACTGAAACCATGCCGCTCCTTCAGGAACTATTTACCGAGCATCTACCACACTCAAAGCGCCACGTCGGCCAAAAAGAAAATATGTGAACCTAGGTCAGCTTTTAATTCCACAGTAGGGAAGCTATTCTCATTAAAAGGAAACAGGACAATTTTAAACCCAGATATATTCACTTACATGCCATCCAGACATACGTACTACTCAGTAGAACCTCACTTCACATCGGCACATCAGGATGAGAAATAGCCAACCAGGAAAGAGGCCCGCCACACCAGTGTCTCGTCGCCTCAGTTTCTAAGCAGGGACACTGAGATTGTATGTTATTTGATTTCAGGGCAAAACTTAAAGATAGCTTTCCCGGTCTGATTACACATAATGTGTGCCCTGTGGAAGAGACAGAATACTTTCCACTGAACAACTTCCGATGGACAGAGCTAAAATTACACGAGATAGGACTGACTTAGAAAACCATGCACAACAAAAGCAGAGATCGGGACCTTTGAGGGTGAACCCATTGTGTCATAACGGTCCAGATTATTTGAGCTCAAGATTGTCAGTGGCCTGGACTGCTGCCTGGGTTAAGGTGACTCCATGACAGAGACAGGAGACACTTGTTTCACTCCAGCAATAAAGAACAGGTGGGCGTGGATGGTCAGATTATTCACCTGAGCAGGCCAGGCCACAGGTGCAATGAGCATGTGGCAGGTTGGCTTTGCACAAGGAAAGCTTCCTCCCCTACCCAATTCATACCTCCCAGTCCTCACACTGACGAGGAAATCAAAAGTCTACCACAGGAAGACATGTACAAAACACATCTGATAAAGGACCTGCATTCAGAATACACAGGGAACTCTCAAAACTCAGTAATAAGAACAATCCAATAAAAACATGAGCAAAAGATGTGAATAGATATTTCACCAAAGAAGACATGCCGATGGCAAATGAGCATATTAAAAATGCTCAACTCTGCTAGTCATCAGGGAAATGCAAATTAAAGCACAATTATATACCACTACAAACCTAGTAAAGTGGCCAAAATTTAAGGAACAACAACAAAAAATAACAATACCAGGGCTGGTGAAAATGTACATGACCAAGCAATCTCACTCCTAGGTATTTACTCAAAGGAGATGAAAACACAAGTCTGTGCAGAAGCCCGCCACTGAATGTTTAGAAGAGATTTGTAAACAATCGCCCCAAAGCGGAAACACTCAAATGCTCTTCCATTGGTAAACAGATAAACTGTGGCACATCGACTCGATGGAATACTGCTCGGCAACAGAAAAGAACAAGCTAGTGACACGGCCACGGCACAGATGGATCTGCAGTGCGGAGGGAGAGCGAACGTGTCAGACTCCAAAGCTTCCAGACTAGATGACTCCACTTCCGCGACGTTCTGGTAAAGGGCAGAGGCAGGGGAGATACAAAAGGGCACAGTGGACTCTATAGGGAAGAGAAATGGTCCACGTCTCGGTTGTGGTGACAGTGATGTGCCTGCGTCTGCCAGAATGTGCAGAACCATACACTAAAAGGGATGAGTTTCACTGTAGCAATTCATACCTCTCTAAGTTTGAGTTTAATAAAATAAGAGACTTCAGTACTTGTATACCCACATTCGCAGAACCGTCTTTCACCACAGCAAAGGGGTGGAAGCCACCGAGGTATTCATCGATGGAGGAACAGATAAAGAAAACACGGTCTATCCGTACGAGTGGAAAATTACTCAGTCTTAAAAAGGAAGGAGCTTCTGACACATGCTACGACATGAATGATCCCTGAAGACGTTGTGCTCAGTAAGTCAGCCGGTCACAAAGGACAAAAGTTTCACTTATATGAGATCCCTAGAGTAGCCAAATTTTTTTTTTTTTTTTTTGAGTTGGAGTCTCACTTCGTCGTCCAGACTGGAGTGCAGTGGCTGCTCCCAGCCACCGCAGCCTCGACCTGCTGGGCTCTGGCAATCCTTCCGCCTCAGCCTTCCAAGTAGTTGGAACTACAGGCGTGCGCTACCACGCCCGGCTAATTTTTTTATTTATTGTAGAGATGAGGTCTCGCCTGCCCAGGCGGGTCTTGAACCCGCGGGCTCAGGCAATCCACTCACCTCAGCCTCCCAAGGTGCAGGATTACAGGCTGAGCCACCGAGCCCAGCTGAGTAGCCAAATTCACAAGACAGAAAGTGCCAGGGGCTGGGGAGGAGAAAATGGGGAGTCATTATTTAATGGGGATAGAGCTTCAGTTCTGCGAGAGGAAAAGCCTTCTGGAGACAGATGGTGGTGATGACAGTACAGCAATGTAAGTATACTTAATTTAACGCTCTGAACTGCACCCTAAACGTAGTTAGTATGGTAGATTTCATATGTCTGTTTTATCATAATTTAAATTTTTTAAAAATAAAACCAAAATAGGCCAGGTTCGGTGGCTCAGCCTGTAATCCCAGCAATTTGGGAGCTGAGGCGAGTAGATTGCCTGAGCTCACAGGTTCAAGACCAGTCCAGGCAATGTGGTGAGACCTCATCTCTTCAATAAATAAAATAAAATAAAAATAAACCAGCCGTGGTAGCGCACACCTGTACTTCCAGCTACTTGGAAGGCTGAGGCAGAAGGATCGCCAGAGCCCAGCAGGTGGACGCTGGGGCGGCCGTGAGTGTGCCACTACACTCCAACCTGGGCGATGGAGTGAGACTCCGACTCAAAAGTCAATAAATAAACAAATACAAAATAAAGACATTTTCAGAAAATATTCACAAAAAACAGACCTCGGAAATCTGCAAGTCTGGCCCCCTCATTTTAAAGATGGAGAAACTGAGGCTCATCAAGAGGGAAAGCTTGTTCCCGATCACGTCTAAACAAACACAGGGTTGGGACGGGAACGTGGGTTTCCTGTCTCACCACCCAGAGCTCTTTTCTCCGGAAATTCGGTCTCCAAGCAAGATGCTGGCTGCTTCCAAGCGCAAATCTGCCCCAGTGTTAAACCAAGTGAGGAAATAAGCTGCTTGAGTCCGAAGTTTTAACGTATAGGCAGGGCCCACACAAAACCAGCAGTGACACCCAGGCCGAGGCTTGGCAGACAGGGAAGAAGACCTGCAGGGCTGATGCTGACCCAAGGGTTTCCTGTATTCCCAGCAGCATGGTCTTGCTGACGGCATCGGTACAAGCGCGTCACCCAGGACGTTTTTCATGAAATTAGACTTGACAAACGCAGCTGTACTTTTTAAAAATACAGTGTATGCATGCTGGCACGAGCAGGACTCACCTTGCTCTTTTCCATTACACGTGGTAATTCCATTCTCTACAACGCCCTCCCCATCTGAGCTGGGTCTCTCTGAAGACAGTTTCTGTAAAGATTAAAGGACCAAGTTATTCTTATAATGGTCACACAGCCAAGTGACATAAGATGGATCAATCGAAGTTATCAAAAGTTATCTGAAAAGTGAAAGAAAATGTGCGCCAAATTCACAGCCCAGAGGTAGTCGGGGCTTAACTCAAAGACTAGCTGGTTAGGTAGCTACAAAGACTTTAAAAACATCTGAAAACCAAAGGAAAAAACCCATGATACACACGTATTATACCATGCTTGTTTCAATCAAATCACTTTTTCTTGCAAATAATTTTGAAAAACTATTATGACTACAAAAAATGTTTCCCTCCTCAAGCCATATTATCCTTGCAGAAATCTATATTCCATCACCCATTTACTTTCTTCTTGTCATCCACCAATAATTGGGTGTCAAGTATTTGCTTGTGCCCGATACACTCAGAAGTACAGAGAGTCACGGTCACTGTGAACCCTCTAAGGCGGCTGGGCTACTTGCCGTGATTTCAGCCCTTGTACCTGGATTTAATGAGCACAGTGAGAATTCCACATTAATGTCCGAATGAGACATGACAGCTGGACCCCTTCTGTTCCTACCCAGAAACCCGAGACGTCTCCACGGAGGGCAGGCATAGCCTCCAAGAAACTCCTCAGACCCTCTGCCTTACACCCAGGGCCTCAGAGACTGGCCAGCTGGACACAGATAACAAATGTGGATGACCCCAGGGCACAGAGGAACACACGTGTTCAACTAGGAATGTGAGGACCAGGCAATGGTGGCCAAGACAGGTGTCTGCAACCCTGCAAGAGCTGTAGGGAAAAATTAGCAGCTTTTCAGTGGGAAGCCAAGTTCCAGGGAGACAGTGACCTGGAGCCAGGAAGCCCTGGCTCTCACACCAGGAAGCCCCGTGAATCTGAGGCAGCAGGTCTGGCCGACACTCACAGTCCTGCCTCAGAAACCAGCCATGGGCCAAAGAGAATCACCAGCTCGGACGCGAGTGTGAGAGAGGAACTTGGACGTGCTGTGATGGGACCGGAGTGGGCCAACCTTCCAAGAAAGCAGCTGGATTAGCAACGTGAATCAAAATCTTAAACGAGAAAAAAGCTCTATCCTGTGGTCTAGTCACTCAGCTTCCAGAAAGCTATTCTCAGGTAACAGGCAGAGAAGCAGCAAAGATTTACCCATGAGATATCAAGTACTATTTTATTTTACATGGCTTAGAAAAGAAAAAACAGCTGAATGGGGGTGGGAGTGGTTATGTCAGTGACGGCCGGGTGACACAAGCTTGATATCAAGCTGATGAAAATGAAAAAAACACACGTTGACTGGTAAGAGTTCTTAAAACTTGGAAAATTGTTAATAATATGAAGTTAAGTTTTTAAAAAGCAGTTTCAGAAATGCTATGCATAAACTTATCCAAACTGTAAAAGAAACGCATGATCAGGGAAAAAAGCGCTTAAAAACAGCGCATGTTGAGAGAAGCTGCCTCCTCTAGGGGCGGGCTTACAAGCGACTTTCTTCCTCTTCTGCGTGTTTTCCTGAATGTTCTGATTTCTCTATAGTTAGCAGGTATTGATTTTACAGTCATAAAAAAAATAATAATAATATCAGGATGAGCACTGTGATGGTTACTTTTATGTGTCAACTTGGAAGGTGTTTTGGGAAGAGATTACATTTAAATGGTGCACCCTGAGTAAAGCAGATTGACCTCTATGTGGTAGGTGGGCCTCATGCAATCAGTTAAGGCCCAGAAAGAGCCAAAACACTAACCTCCCCGGCAAGAAAGAGGGGATTCTCCAACCTTCAGACCTCATCTGCACACCGCCTATCCTGGGCCTCTGCCCACACTGCAGACCTGGACTCGCACCCTCCATACAGGTGAGCCAGTCCCTTGCAGGAAATCTCTTTCTACACAGACACACCTCCCATGAACTCTGATCTTCCGGAGAACCCTGACTAATACGAGAATAGGCAAAAAGGCAATTATTTGTTCACTGGCAGGGGGCTCGAGGGGGACGGCTCAGGAAGCTCCTGGGACACAAGCTCCCAACAGAAGTTTTCACGGCAGGAAGCCAGGGGCCTCCAGGGAGACAGCATCACTTATGTATAGACCAAGTGCAATCATGGCAGGGCAGTGGTGTCACACGACGGTTCTATGCATTTCTGGCAAGAAGGCTGTCAAACCAATAGGCTCTCCTTTCCACCTGCTGTGTGCTCTTTTTCTGCCTTCCAATCAATAAAACAAGCACAAAGCAAAGGGGGACAGGAGCACATATTCTGGTCTATTGGGAATAAACCTTTGAGCAGGTGCATTTATGAAGCACCTGCTGTATTCCAGAAATAGACAGAATTGCATTCAGACTTCACCACTGCTATGTGACTTCGAGCAAGGCCTTGCATACCTTTCAATCAATTTCTGGGAATAATAAAACTAAACATGCAGTCTGTGAGATGACTAACTCTCAAGTTTTGTACAAAGCGAATGGTTAAAATGGATGGGAAATGGGGTTGCATTTTCTCTTTCATTTTTAAATGTAAATGCTGTAATTCCCAGAGAGTGTTGCTCAAACTTTGAGAGAGACCTCGATCAAACCCAAGTGGCTATTTTCAACCAGAGCGGCACCCTTACCTTCTCCAGTTCTGCCTTGTGTACCGGGGAGCTTGGTGGAGGGGGACATTCTGAATCCAGGGGTCCGCTGCAGCCACTGTAGGCTTCTCTCATCACCTGCAAAAGCACAGCATCTTTAAGTATGCCCGGAGGCAGAGATACTTCAGCAGGGGTTGAGCCACGAGATGAACCGGCAGAGGCAGAGAGTGTGGCAAAGTAATTCATGGGGTCAGAAGCATGTGGCCCTGAGGTCCAGGATGCCAGGCTTTCATTTGTTCCATTGACACACTCACTCATGCACCAAAGGTCTATCCAATCCTGGAACTGATGAGAGAGGAGTAAGCAAGCAGTCAGTCAGGCAGACAGATTAGGGTGGGCCTCGGTAAAGAAATTTCCACTGCAAGCCCCACGGACTGAATTGGGAATGCCTACTTCCGGGTCTGTGGCCTGTGGACCTCCCCCCTTTCACACACTTCCCCCTGATCGGTGTGTTTTTCGAGTCTGCTGGTGCAACTGCCCTACCAGCCAACTGGCATGCCTGGAGTGCTATGTAAACCCCCGGGCGGGCCTCAGCGGTCTCTCTTTCTCTGGCCTTTCTGGCCTCGGTAACACTCTTGGGGACCTCACCCCTACCATCTTTATAAGAGCTGCTAACACACTTGCTTCCTCAATCAGCTTCGACGAGCTTGCCCTTTCAGTCGAGAGACGAGAACTTGGGATTCATCTGGGATCCATCCCGACAAGAGAGTTATAACACTTCTTGGGACTCTGAGGCTGTTGGCCTCCCTGAGTTCCCCGGCGTCTCCGTGTTTCCCTTTCCGGAGGCCATTCTGTTCTCCAGCGCCACTGTGCCCTTGGGCTCCACATAGGTCCCGGGCTGGCAATGCAGCCCCTCTGGGACTGCGACACTGACACAGAGAGCAAACGATGCATTCCAGGTCCCTGCTCACATGGAGTTTCATCTCATTCCACATCACTGAGATCTCACCATAAACAAGGTGTTGCCAAAAAAATAAATCAATAAAATATGGTAACATAAGACAGCAGTACGTGCTACAAAGAATAAGAGACACTGCTTTAATGAAAAGGTGGGAAGGTGGGTGGCTACTCTGGATCAAGAAACTTGAAGAACCTTACCAGAACAGTGTTTAATAAGTCTGGTTCTGGGCAGTGGGGACAGCTGATGCAAAGGCCCTGTGGTGACTGCGAAGTGTCTGAGGAGAACCTGGAATGCCCTGTGGCAGGAATGGAAAGGGAGAGTGGCAGAGACAGGTGGGGAGGCTCACATGGTGCCTTCAGGCCCAAGGAGGAGACAGAGACCTCGGGAGCTAAGAAGAGGAGGGACAGGACTCAAGGGCACAGGCTCGGGCCTGCTGCCTGGGCTTAATCCCGGCCTTGACCTTGACCTTGGTGAATCAGCTCCCTGCTCTTTGCTTCAGTTTCGCCATCCGAAGGCACAGATGCCAGCAGTGCCACCTTCTAAAGATGAAATGTCCTAAGACGGGGCCAAAAGCAGAACGGGCACATGACTGCCACAGGCTGTTTAGACAACACACCATGCTGAGCAAAGGGAAGTGTAGGGAGTCATTCCGAGGCCACTGCCGTAGCGGTCCAAACGGAGCCTGGACGGAGTAGTTGTACAAGGCCTGGGTTCTCAGGACCTCCCGGGGATAGTGTCATGGGCCTGGTCACTCGTATCTGTCCAGAATAAACCATCTTAAAATATTGTACAGGGTTTGTCACCTTTTCGTCGACAGTTGAATTAAGAGAAAGTGAGATCCCATATGTGAGACGCCTAAGCCAACATCTGGCACAAGGGCACCCAAACCATGGTCGCCACTATGACCGCTCACATTGCTGCTGACGTGAGTGCCCTTAGCAACCTATGTCAAGAGCTAAGAAGATGATTCTGGAGTAGATACACAGATGTGGGACCCATCAGCCTGTAGGTCCCGATGATATATGCGAGGGCCCTCCCTGCACACGGACACCCATTTGTTTCCCCAACCCTTACCGAGCCCATACACTGTCCAGGCATGGCTCTGGGCACTGGGAATACGCAACATATAGGACAGACACGGTCCCGGGGCTTGTGAAACTTACATCCTTGTAACTGAAAGTTAGCAGACAAATCTTTCAAAATGTCTTCCCTTCTTTTTAGAACTAAGCTACAGTCTGAGTGAAACCCAAAAATCCTTTGGGGCGAGAAAGAAATGCCAAAGGCCCAGATATCTGCGTAGTAATTTTGCAATGTGATCTCGACAGACATATCCAAATTCACTCGGCTTGTACTGGTGTCGGGATCAGATCCAAGAACTGACAAGCAGCCAGAACAGTGTTTCCAGCCATGTTGCCGCTCAGCTGTCTTGTGAAGAAACAGAGTGATGTCCACATGTGAGACTAAAACAGAAAAGGAAAGAAGAAACCCAAAGAGCTTGCTGCAACATCTTCTCCCAGTTAATTCCAAGGTGCAGGAGCATGACCACATGTGGCATTCACTCCCGGGGTCTCCACTTCTAAAGGTACTAAATCCCTTCACTTCTCTCACTTTCATGCCAATTTCACTATTGCTTTTTTCACTGTAGGTCATTATCCCCTCTCCTGCCCCAGTGTGGTTACTAAATCTTCAATTGACAAAGCAACTTTTTATTTGATTTGAACACAAGATGGTCCTTTTCTCTGGGGAAGGAGTGCTAACACAGTGGAAAACGCCTGAGTTTTTGTGCCAGCAACCTGGGTTCACCCCTTGTCTCACCGCTTGCTCAAACGTGAAGCTGAGCAACGGAGTCCCCGAGCCTTCCCTTCCTCATGGATCACAGGCACAAGCTCACATGTCAGGGGTCCTTGGGAAAACGAAGTGGCAAAACGAACGTTAAGCATCCAGCCTAGAACGTCCCTCCAAAAGGCGTTACATCAACCTGAGCTCTTGTCCCACAATCACAGTGTTAAATGTCTTTCAATTACACAAACGAACCTGCGTTTGGCACATTCTTCACCTTATACTGGATGACTGTTCCCTGTGACATAACCCGCAAAACCTATGGTCTCCAGCAACAGCTTTTTAATCCATAAAAAGAGGCTTGTTTGTCTGTTTGTTTTTACTGGGGGAAGGATCTACAAACTCCTTTGGCTGTACTATTCCAATTATTCCTACCGGCCTCTTGAGTGTTTGTACTGTGTCTTCTGAGGAAGGCGTGCGTTTTCTCTTAGCTAAACAGAGCTCACCCTTCAAGATTTGCCTAGGTCTCTCATCTCCTGCCTGGCCCTCCCTGTGGTCTGTATGGGATAGCCCCCCTTCCACACACATGTCCATAGATGGCCTCGCGCTCCTCTGTCAGGGCAGGGTCACAGAGGTCCGCATCTGCTGATAAGCTGTGCCCATGTTGACAGACGGGGCTGTGCCTTGCTCGTGTCAGTGCTCCCAATGCCCAGGACATAACAGTAACTGAGAAATAGTTTGATTAAAGGGGGAAAAGAATGAAGGCCTGAAGAAATAAGTTAGAACTGAGATTTTTCTTAGGAGGGGAAAAAAAAAGGACAGAAAAACAGAAGGAAAGAAACTAGTCACTAAATAGGAGCCTCATGTAAACAGTTCCCAAGTTCTCAGCGCTGATTTCTGCAATCCTCAGAGGGGAAAAGGTTTTACTTTCTTTAAAAAGGCAAGTAGATAGGCCGGGCTCAGTGGCTCAGCCTGTAATCCTGTGATTTGGGAGGCTGAGGTGAGTAAATGGCCTGAACCCGCGGGTTCGAGACCCGCCTGGGCAACTTGACGAGACCTCATCTCTACAATAAATCAAAAAATTAGCCGGGCGTGGTAGCACGCGCCTGTAGTTCCAGCTCCTTAGAAGGCTGAGGTGGAAGGATCGCCGGAGCCCAGCAGGTGGAGGCTGCGGTGGCCGGGAGCGGCCACTGCACTCCAGTCTGGGCGACAGAGTGAGACTCCAACTCAAAAAAAAAAAAAAGGCAAGTAGATAAAAGCCAACTGGCATATACACATGCAAATGTCCGCAACCTGCCCCGCCCTGGACACATCCGCCCTAGCGAACTTCTTCGGAGACTCCTGGTCACCGAAGTGTTCTCTTCCGTCTCCTGTTCCTATCAGGTCCTATTCTTCCAGAAGACAGATGAGGCTACCTCGCCATCAAAGCTGAGTCACAGGCTCACCTTTGCGAGAAGCCTCTCCTGGTAAAATCAACTATGGAATCTGAACACATGAACAACTGCACACACACAAATCGTACACGCTTGCTCTCTAATTATTAGTTTTTGAGCTAGAGCCCCAATTCCTTCGGAAAACTAACAGTATTTCAACAGTGCTTAGGAAGAGGGCACACAGCAGAGCCAAGCAGACCAGACTTCGCCTGGGGCCAGGCCAGGGGTCACTCACCATATCCCTGCATCATGAGAGGATTCATCTTTTCCCAGACTAAACAATAATTATGGCCACGGTACGAAGAAAGGCACTGTTCAAATGATCTATCAGCACAAACTAGTCTTTATTGCCACAGATTTTTTTCAACCAGTTGGAGAGGTCAGGATATTTTCATGAAACCGTCTTTCCACCCTAGATCTCTACACCAAATCGCACCTGCAGAGTTAATTCACAAGTAACAGATTAAGGGTTTACTACCTCAAATTCTTTGCATAGCTACAAATGAGGTTTTGACATTAATACATTTCTATTTAAGAGTCATGTTCCATGAGAGGTTCAATATGTATTTAAGAGAACTGAATCCAAATTCAGAATCACAAATCCTCCAAAAAACAAATTGTTATGTATTTTGTGGTATTTTTGTTTGCTTTTAACTTGAGCCCTCAACTCCAGAAATACAATAACTGCACATTTTTTAAGGAAACCTGACCACTATGTTTCTGGGAACATTGGCTCTTGTCTTCTGTTTGACCCCTACACAGCAGCTTATGCTTTCAGCATCTGTGTGATTTGCTCGCGTGTGCATGCACCCAAACACACACACACTCACAAAACACACACATATACACACAAAACACACAGAGGCAGTTAATTTTGGCAAGAGCTGCTGGTAATGAAAGCTGCAGACAGAAAGGAGAAACAAATTTGGCAGGAATCCCTGAAGAAGTATGTGCAAAGTCATGCACTAGCTAAACAAAATACTCACGCTGTTCATATTTGACAAAGGCTGTATGTGACTTCATTAAAATATTTTTAATTGTTACATTAAAGCTGTGTTTCACAGAAAGTCAAATGTCACATATTCTCACTTATAAGTGGGCGCTAAATAATGCGTTCAAGTATTGGTGCCAAATTTGTTCCCATGGAACAGCAGACAGTGGAGACTCGGAAGGGAGAGAAAAATTCGTTAATGGGTACAGTACGTTATTCAGATGACGGATACCCTAAAAGCCCTGACTTCACCACTACCCATGCTATGCCTGTTGCAAAACAGCACATGTACCCCATTTGTTTGGACAAACAAAAAAAGAAAAGAAAAGCTGTGTTTCAAAATATCAAATGTCTGGATCAACAGTTTTGAACAGTATGGGCTAAAAGCAGTTTATAGTTATATAGTTGTATTATACAGCAATTCATGTTAAAGAGTTGTTAGAGTTTTCATAGGCATTTAAGGGGTAATCAGGTAATATCTTTCATATTTTAGCTGTCTATTACAGTTTTTTTTTTTGAGCCAGCGTCTCACTCCATCGCCCAGGCTGGAGTGCCATGGCACGTTCACGGCCACCCCAGCATCAACCTGCTGGGCTCCAGCGATCCTTCCGCCTCAGCCTTCCAAGTAGTCGAAACTACAGGCGCGCTCAGCTAATTTTTGATTTATTGTAGAGACGAGGTCTCGACACGTTGCCCAGGCTGGTCTTGAACCTGTGGGCTGAGGCAATCCCAAAGTGCTGGGATGACAGGCTGAGCCACCGAGTCTGGCCTATTACAGTTTTAAGAGTGCACTTATGTCACGTTTTCATTTCGCCTCTTTGATGATGCTGATAATTGTTATTTCCGTTTGACAGATAAATAAAGGGCTTGATGACCCAAAACATCATAATGAGGTCAGTGTATTCCAGGAATGTATCCTAGATTTCTAGACTCCACACTCACTTTTCTATCACTCTAACACTATCTTCCAGCTAACTGCTGGCTATTTTCTTTACAACAGCAGTTTTTGTTTCTTTGCTTGTTTGTTTGTTTTTGAGTAGGACCCCTTAGCCCAGGCTGGAGTGCAGTGGCAAGCTCACGGCCTCCCCAGTGTCGCCTTGCTGGGCCCGGTGATCCTTCCCCCTCAGCCTTCCAAATAGTCAGAACTACAGGCACAGGCTAACACGCCCGGATAATTTTTTATTTGTTGTAGAAACGAGGTCTCACCAAGTTTCCTGGGCTGGTCTCAAACCTGCAGGCTCAGGCAATCCACTCACCTCGGCCTCCCAAAGTACTGGAATGACAGGCTGAGCCACCGAGCCTGGCCACAATAGCAGTTCTTTAAAAAATTAAAAACTACTTCAATCATACAGATGTGGCCTTGGGGCCAGGCTCGGTGGTTCAGCCTGTAATCCCAGCACTTTGGGAGGCCGAGGCAAGTGGATTGCCTGAGCCCACGGGTTTGATACCAGCCCGGGCAACTTGGCGAGACCTTGTCTCTACAATAAAATAAAAAATAGCCAGGCGTGGTAGCACACGTCTGTAGTTCCTGCTACTCGGAAGGCTGAGGCAGAAGGATCGCTGGACCCCAGAAGGGTGACACTAGGGTGGCCATGAGCATGCGTGCCACTGCATCCCAGCCTGGGTGAAGGAGTGAGACTCCAACTCAAAAAAAAAAAAAAAAAGCTGTGGCCTTTACAAGGTAAAATAAAATGCTATAGTGATTTTACATAAAACTATCATTATATTTATATTTATATTTCACATAAAACCATCATTATATAGTTTTTAATCATTTTAAAAAATAAGTTAGTAAGGATATAGAAGATGTAAACACGATAAAGACTGACCTACAAGCATATATAGCCCAGTATACCAAACAATTGGAAAATACACATCCTTTACAAGTAGACATGGCACATTCACCATAACTGACTATATGCTGAGCAATAAATCAAGTCTAAACATTTCTAAGAATGTAAAAATAATACAAAGGTCTAGGACTGCAGTTCAATTAAATTAGAGACTAAAAACAAGTAATTTTTAAAACCCCCAAATATCTGAAAAGTAAGCAACATGTCCCCAACGAAACCATTAGTCAAAAAAGAAATCACAACAGAAATTAGAAAATATTTTAAACTGGATGATAATAAAAGTACAAAATATTAAAACATATAGGATTCACTTAAAACTGTGCTTAAAAGGCAACACGTAGTTTTCAACTCACGCAAAAGCAAAGAACAAAGGCAACCGGCCTGGGCAACATAGTGAGACCTCATTGCTCCAAAAAAGAAAGAATTAGCCAAACACGGTGGTCCGCACTTTAGCTCCAGCTACTTGGGAGGTTGAGGCGGAAGGATCGCCTGCGCCCAGGAGGTGGATGGAGGCTGCTGTAAGCTGTGAGCATGCCACCACTGCACTCCAGCTTGGGTGACAGAATGAGACCCCAACTCAAAAAAGAAAGAAAAAAGTCTAAAAACTCAAGTATCTAGGGGCACCCTTCAAGAAGTTGGGAAAACGGCAGAAAACTGAGCCAAAAAAGTGTAGAAGTGAAATAATAAAAGGAAAACTTAATAAAGTAGGAAAAAATCATAATACCAATTTTATTAATAAAATTGATAAACCTCTGGCAAGACCGACGAAAAAAAAAAAAGCACAGGTTATTCTCACTTCTGGTCACCACAGAAAAAGGCATGTGAGATCACCACTCTCACCCTGACAAACAAAACAAGTGGAAAAAGCTTTAAAAATCACGGTGCTTTTTTTTTTAACCCATCTGAGCAATAAGGATGCACAGAAGCCTAAATGAACTAAACGCTAAAAGCGAAGAGTCCTTCATAGGTAAGCAGTGACCCACGGCCCCCCTCACAGCTGGCAGAGTCCAGAAGGGCCCCGAGAGGCACAGCATATCTCCCAAGCTCAGGGCAGCTGCTCTGCAGAGGAATGTGGGGAAGCAGAGACAATCCAGGGAGGTCCGGGTTCCCCAGAGTACAAGGCAGCCAACCACCAACAGACAGAGACAGAGCTGGGGCAGAGAGACTTCTCCCAAGGCACAGAGGGCCAGAGGCAAGACTGCAGACCACAGCAGCAAGCCAAAAGCCAGGCCTTAGGCCAAAAACAAAACAAGCCAGTTCAGAAAGCCAGGCCCTTGTTGGAGGTACACCAAAGGGATCTCCAATTGGCATCCCAAGCCATGCAGATGAACACTCCTGATCCAGCACTGCAACCATTTTGAAGGCAATAGTGAAGTCAAAGTTAAGCTGCACAAAGTGCAGACCGCCCCCCCACCCCACTACAGAGGAGACAGACACAGGCCACCCACGGGCAGCACCATAGCCAGAGGGACATACCCTTCTCTGGAGGAAATATGACTCACTTCAGTCTTTACTGTCCTTTCACCCAAAACGTATGGTTTAAAATGGGAAGTCCTGAGACAGATTCAACAGAAACAGTCCCTGAGATGGGCCAGGTACTGGAACTGCCAGAGGTGTTAGCATAGCCATGGTAGAAACGCTCACACAGCTCGTTAAAGAGTGAGCAAGATGAAGAGATGGAGAACTTTAGCAGAGAGGTGGAAACTATTAAAGAAAGAAAGGTTGGAAATGAAAAAACAGGACCCCAGGAAAGAAGAATTCATCGGATGGCCTCAGTGGCACCTTGGACACAAGAGAAAAGATGAGCAAATTAAAGGTATCCACCCAACTGAAACACAAAAAAAGAGTGAAGGAAAACAGAGCATCCAAATCTGTGGGAGATGATCTGACGTATGTACAAATGGAATTTCAAAGGAGCAGGGAAAAAAATGACGCAGAAAAAACACATGCAGAGACAATGGTCAACAACATTCAGAAAAGGAGAAAAGACATCAACGGACAGAACCAAGAAGCTCAACAAAACTCCAAGAGGGATAAAAACCAGTTAACACCACACCCAGAACATCACAGTCAACTGCTGAAGACCAAAGATAGAAAGCAAATCTTAAAAGGAGTGAAAGAGGAGGTAGTCAGAAAATAGGCAGGCAGGCAGCAGGGCGGGTCCCGGTAACAAAGTCATAAACTTCCCGCGGCCTCTCGGATGGAAGCACAGACACCCGCTTCGCCGAACCATCTCCCTGCAAGCCCTCAGACCAGAGCAAGACACTCACTTCCTGGAATTCAAAGACGCACCAATCAGCTCACGGCTAAGTGCTACCAATCCCCTCACTACTAGTCCCCTACCTCCAGCTGATTGGCTCTTTGCACTGACCAATCAGCACAGTCAGGGCCAATCGATCAGCTCCCTGCTAATGCTAGCCAATCAGCTTGATCCTACGGCTATATAAAGGCCTGTTTTCACAACCCCCTCCAGACTGACAACCTCTTTCAGGTTCCCTACCGCTGTGGAAGCTTTTCTGTCTTAATAAATCCTACTTTCTCACCTTCCAGTTGTCCGTGAGTGAGACTATGGGGCAGAGCTGAGACACTCCTGGGGGCTGGCTTGTCTGCCCACAGAACCAGCTGGGGCTTGGCTTGCCAGCCCAGCGGAGCCATTGCTTGGGGCGAGGCTTGCCAGCCTAGCAAAGTTGACACTCTTTGGGGCTCGGCTTGCTGGCCCACTGAGCCAATAGCTGACCAGTGGCCACAAATGACAGGCAGTGTTTCATCGGAGTGGGGGAGAAATAAAGACACTTCCAGGCAGCCAAAGCTGAAAGAATTGATTTCCTGAAAATCTGCTTTGCAAGAAATGACTTTTTGAAATTTTTAAAAGAATTTCTTTCAGGAAATGAAATTGGATGGAGGCAAAATCTTGAGGAAGGAACGAAGAGTTCCCAAGAGGGTAAGCCCTGGGTGGGTACAAAGGACCTCTCTCAACACAGGTGCATACATGGGATCTGGTCTGCAAGGAAACTTGGATGTGCAGGAAACTTAGATGTGATCATCCTTGAGAACCAGGGCAAAATCACTACGATACTTTCACGGCACGCCAAGGTTACTCTGAAAGCTCTTTTCAGCCGTGTTTATCTACTGTTGCTTGAAGCCACCAATGCTAGAAAATCTCTATGCGGTCACTCCAGCATCCCCCAGCAGGCTGGACATGCTGAGCAATGCCAGCACGAGGATACTGGTGTAGCCTCGTTAGGAAAGGAATTTTTTCCTTCAAACATCCTATTTCATATAAACTAAGATAGTTGGGTGAGTGTAATCCCAGCACTTTGGGAGGCTGAGGCAAGAGGATTGCTTGAAGTCAGGAGTTCCAGACCAACCTGGACAACATGGCAAGACCCCAATCTCTACAAAATATTTTCTAAAAAAATTAGCCGGGCGTGGTGGTGC
>CAUYQG010134646.1:0-10519 GCA_963574415.1 Tarsius wallacei | reverse complement strand
CACTCCTTTTCTTATAGTATTACAATAGTTGTTTAAGGTTCGTTTATGAGTGAGAACATGGAGTTCTTTGTTTCTGTGAAAGATCACTCAGTACTATAGACTCTAAGTCCATCCAGGTTGCTGTGAAGTTCATGATTTTGTCCTTCTTTATGTTTGTCAGGCAATTCTGAAGCAGCCGCTGCAAAGACAGGACTTTTAGATAAAGTAAGGAAGAAAATGTACATTTCAGTGCTTCTTTGCCCAGTGTATACTTGGTATCACCATCATGGTAGCCCTGATTTTGCTGTGGCAAAGACAAGCTGGGGTGCTAAAACGTATGTACCTGGTATTTTAAGGACTTAACATTTCTGTCTCTGCAGAATCAGGGAAGAGTGAAAAGGGACAGCTAGCAAATTCCAAGAAGTAAAGTCCACCAACAACTCATGCAAGCACCTGCTGAGATATCTGACAACACCATCTACAAAAATCTCCATCATCATGTCTACAACACATAAACCTTCTTAAACCTAAACCTATACCTTATAAAATTCAAGATGCTTCAACCCTCTTCAGGACAAGAGTCATCTCAACACCTAAACCCCTTGGGTGAAAGAATAACCTTACAATAGAATAGGTAGTTTAGACTTGGAAAACTTTAAGGCTGTAGCTGGTGCAAAACCATGCATGCGAGAAAGACGAGCTAGTTATAGGAAACTTCGCACAAACATAACTGTTAGATTCTTATCAGATGCACCTGCAGCACTGTAGTTTGTCTATTCAGGATGCTTGTGATCTGGAGCTGACCAACAAGGCAGGAAAGGGCACAGAAACCCCCTGGTGCATGTGCATCTGTAAGCTGTTTCTGCCCACTCTCCCTTCTTGAGAGTGAACTATTCTTTGCTTGTTTTGCTACGTTGTGTGTCTGAGAATTCTTTCCAAACTTGAACACAAAACCAAGTCATTGACATCAACTCGTCGTCCCACACTGGGAGGTGTACCCCTTCTCCCTGTAATGGATTTTGGAGCCTCGTCTGGTATATCGACAAGTGAGATCTCTCCAGCCACTGGTGAGTTTGGGTACTCACTTGCAAGGTTTGATCATTTTGCTGTCAATTTCATTCCCACTTCCTCACTTTTTTTCAACTGCTACTGGTCTCACACTTCTTTTTCTCTAAGAAAGGGGCTGGAGCGGGGGAAATGTGACAATTTTCTTTGCTGCAGCTGGCTCACAAAGAGATTCTTCTAGCTTTACGTCTGTCTCTGGGACTCCCCACAAACTTTCGGAGGCACTTACAACTAAATTCCCAGCTTCAGACTTCCTGCTCCCTCTGACTGAGATTGTCTCAGCTCACCTTGGCAGGTGGCTTGTGGCGGGGGTAGGGCTTCTGGACCATACGAGGTAGAACTGGAATCTTGGAGTTCTCCTTGACAAAAGACTTGTGAGAGTGGCAAGGGCTTGCCCCTGCACTGTGCAGTTGCAAAAGCCTTGGGATGATGGAAGTCTTTCCTCTGAACCTATATGGTGTGATCATGTCTAACCTTCTGTCAACACCCCCCCTGACTTTCTCACAATTTATCATCATCTCTATCCCCCATGCTCTGTTGCACTGGCCATTGCTGTCTCTGTGTGTCCACTCATGCCCAAAAGTCTCTTAAGTGTGGTCCTGAGAACCTCACATGTCTATATCCCAGACATGTGGATCAGAAAAGGTCTTTACACTGCTTTCTTCACCATTGTCTTCAGGAACATGAGGCTGAAATAATGGTATTGTATTGATGAAGTTGGATAAACTTTCAATCCAACAAAGTTGTAAAGGAGTCAAGCTTGTACTAAAGCTACCTCTTGGGCACATTCTTGGCTAAAGAGAGTTCCCATATTAGGCAGGGGAAGGAACAAAGGGCATACTGTAAGTACCACCTGTAAATATACAGTTGGAAGTCTCACACCCCAATTTGATGCCCAAAGACCTCAGGAAACCAGAGATGCATCCAATATGTGGGCAAAATGCCCACCCTTAGTTGGTCTATTCAAAGTAACAGACTTCTGTTTACTCCTCCATACTTCCCTTAGGTGAACTGGATTCACCTTGCCAGTGACAAGCTTGTAGTTTGGTCAACGCTTAGTAATGCTGACCTTCAATTTGCTAAAACTATTTTTTTTTTGAGTTGGAGTCTCACTCTGTCGACCAGGTTGGAGTGTAGTGGCACACTCATGGCCACCACAGCCTCAATCTGCTAGGCTTAGGTGATCCTTCTGTCTCAGCCTTCCAAGTAGCTGGAACTGCAGACGCACCTAATAGCTATACTACTGCTTTTAAATTTTGAACCTAGTCTTTGTGTGTGTGTGTGTGTGTGTGTGTGTGTGTGTGTGAGTCTCACTCTCTCACCCCGGCTGGAGTGCAGTGGCATGTTTGCAGCCACCACAGCCTCAACCTGCTGGGTTCCAGCAATCCTTCTGCTTCAGCCTTCAAAGTATCTGGAACTACAGGTGCTACCACACCTGGCTAATTTTTGATTCACTGGAGAGACGAGTTCTCGCCAAGTTGCCTGGGCTGGTCTCAAATCTGTGGAATTAGACAGTCCACTTGCCTCGGCCTCCCAAAGTGCTGGGACTACAGGCTGAGCCACTGAGCCAGGCCTGAACCTTGTCTTTTTAACCTTTTGGTCTAAACTCCCAAAATTTCATTTCCAAATAATATTATGAAAAGAATTTTGCCCTGTCCCCTCAGAGAAATTGGCTCTCACCTGCCCACTTAATCAAACGACTGTCAGATTCCACACCTGCAGACCTGATCAAAGAGCTGTGAAACTCCACACCTACAGCCAATAATAAAAAATAGCAGGAAGGTTTAGACCCCATAGGTAGGGTCAATGCCCATTTTCAATATAAAGCAGCTGTTTAAGATTTAACCTTCATCCCTCAACTCCCCTAAAAAATTTTTGGGTCCAAACTTCTTGAGGGGGATTGATAGAGTAAGCAGGTTAGACTAGAAAAACTTTAAGGCTGTAGAAAAGTTCCAAGTCTGTTGATGTCTGCAGCAGCTGGGGCAAAACCATGCAAGCAAGCAAGATGGCCTAGCTATAGGAAATTTCACACCCACATCACTGTCAGACTCTTGTCAGATATACCCGCAGCACTGTAGTTGGTCTATCCAGGATGCTTGCGATCGGGAGTTGACCACCAAGGCAAGAACTGGCTTAGAAATTCCCTGAAGCACGCACATCAATAGCCAAGCTTGATCCAAAATAATCATGACCTACTTCTACCTTTATTGTTACTATTATTATTTTTTAGAGTTGGAGTCTCACTCTTTGTTGCACAGGCTGGATGGAGTGCCGTGGCATGCTCATGGCTACCGCAGCCTTGACCTGCTGGGCTCGGGCAATCCTTCGGCCTCAGCCTTCCAAATAGTTGGAACTGCTGACACACCTCCCCACGCCTGGCTAGTTTTTGTGATTTACTATAGAGACGAGGTCTCACCAAGTTGCCCAGGCTGGTCTGGAACCCCCCCAGGTTTAGGCAATCCTCTCTCCTTGGCCTCCCATAGTGCTGGGATTACAGGCTGAACCACCGTGGCCTCGCCTTGCCTCCCAAAGTGCTGGGATTACAGCCTGAGCCACTGCGGCCTGACCACCTTTATTATTAACATAATACTATTAACATAAAATTACCCTAGGGAAACCTCCCACTCCCATCATATACCTGACGCCATGACAGTGTCAGTATTAGGCTTAGAACTTCCCCACCCAATGTGAGGGAGGCGTAACAGTAACCCAGCCCCCAAACCACCCATTTCTAGAAAAAGACCACACCAAAGCCCACCTCTCAGTTCCCCTAAAAGTAAAAGGTATAACTCAGCAATAGTTGGGGCCAGAAGCAACAGCTTCTGTAGGCTGATTCTGCCCACTCTCCCTTCTTGAGAGTGTATTATTCTTTGCTTAATAAAGCTACTTGCTTGTTTTGCTACTTTGTGTGTCTGTTTGTGAATTCTTTCCAGACTTGAACACAAAAACCTGGTCATCAACATTAATCCATTGTCCCACACTGGGAGGTGTACTCTTTTCCCCAGTAACACTTATATTGTCTTTGCTGCATTCTTGCCTGCAAAAAAAAAAATTCACTCAAGAGTCATGAAACCCAACATGCACAATTAGTTTCAATTTGTACACATTTTTTAGTGAATAGTGAATTAACACTATTGCTGATTATTTATTTAGCATATATTTAAGAATGTTTATGGGCAATAAATTTTTCTTAAGTTATAAGGTTCTGACTAACCGGGTAAGTCTATAAAATTAGATAATTGTAAGTATTTTTGATCACTGTATTAGTACTGTGTTGAGCTCAGTCAATTTTGCACCATTTCCTGTAAACAACTGCTGTCAGCTTTCTGCAATACTGTAGTTCTTATCGGTGAATCATCAGCCATTACACACCAAAGTCAAATCCTCTCACAGTACAAAGTAATCACTGGTACCCACCAAAAGCCAAAGAGATAAGGTAACAGCCACTCAAAAGAGAGAAGAATTTTAGGCCTGAGAGGAATCTGTCCACTTACAACTCTTGAGCTTCCATGAAAACAAAACAAAACAAAACAAAACAAAACCAATGGAGTCTCCTTCACAAAGGAGGAGTCTGTGGCACCCTTTCTTTTCCTTAAGGGATCCAGGATGTTAGAAATATTTTTTTTCCTTTGGACCCCTCATGTGGCATTGAGTGTCACAAGAGAAAGGAGGGTCAGACAGAAGAATTCAGTTGACTGAGGTTTTGTAGAGGGAAAATAGAGGTCTTAAAGTAATATATTTGCATACATATGTATTGCTTTAAGTGTCAATTTTAATTAAGTCAACTTTTGACTCTAGAGTTTTTTAAAAAAATCTTTCGAATTGTAATTCCTACTCAGGCCATTTTGCTTTTGCTAGTAGCTGGGCTTTCATCGCCAAATTGCAGCCTGCAGAGGAAGCCATCTCACCAGTGTAGTCATTCCCCACCCTTCCTAATCACAAAGTGACAGACACTGTCGACTAAAAATCACTCTAGCTTTGCCAGTGTTTTCGGGGTGTCCCTGTGCTCCCACACGTGGTCCACCAGTGTCTAAAAGGTGAGTCGCATCACTCCACATAGAAGTGGAATCCCTGGGATGTCCCCCTCTGATGTTGCATTTCTTCTTTTTTTTTTTTGAGTTGGAGTCTCATTCCATCGCCCAGGCTGGAGTGAAGTGGCATGCTCACGGCCACCCCAGTGTTGACCTGCTGGGCTCGGGCGATCCTTCTGCCTTAGCCTTCAAAGTTGCCAGAACTACCATGCCCGGCTAATTTTTTTTTGGTTTTTGATTTATTGTAGAGAAGAGGTCTCAAGAAGTTGTCCAGGATGGTCTCAAACCCCTGGGCTCAGGCAATCCTCTTGCATCAGCCTCCCAAAGAGCTGGGATTACAGGCTTGAGCCACTGTGCCCGACTGATGTGGCATTTCTTTCTTCCATTTCCCTACCTCTCAGCTTTTGGCTGTCTTGCCATATGTTCCAAGTTAAGCAGGTCTATGTACGCCTACCCCAAAGGCCAAAGAAGCTGAGAGAATGAGGAAAGAGTTTGAAAAATGCAGTTTCTTAGCAATAATCATTTAGTAGAAATTTAAAACAGAAACCATGTCTAGGTCAAGGGGGAGAACATATGGTGGATCCCCCAGCCTTTAGCTCCCAGACCCAGGACTTACATTCCACATAGAAGAATGTGTAGGACAGTTGAAGTCCACTCCTCAAAGAAAGGCAAGAATTTCCGAAAGGGCAAGATATACCATAAGTATATCTTTTATTTTTGTTTTTGAGTTGGAGTCTCATTCTGTCATCCAGGCTAGAGTGCAGTGCACTTATGGCCACCCCAGTGTCGACCTGCTGGGCTCCGGCGATTCTTCCGCCTTACCCTTCCAAGTAGCTGGAACTAAAGGAACGCACTACCACACCCAGCTAATTTTTTATTTATTGTAGAGACGAGGTCTCGCCAAGTTGCCTGGGCTTGGTCTTGAACCCACAGGCTCAGGCCTCCCAAAATGCTGGGATTACAGGCTGAGCCACCAAGCCTGGCAAGTATATCTTTGAAAGTAGAATTCTTAGAGACATTCTCAGAACTATGGACTTGCTTTATTCTTTTTCTTATCGTTTTTTGTTCATTTTGAATTGGAGCCTCACTCTTGTCACCCAGGCTGGAGTGCAGTGGCATGCTCATGGCCACTGCAACCTCAACCTGCTGGGCTCAGGCGATCCTTCCATCTCAGTCTTCCAAGTAGCTGGAACTACAGATGCACACTACCATGCCATACCAGCTAGTTTTTGTGATTTATTGTAGAGACAAGTTCTCACCAAGTTGCCCAGGCTGGTCTGGAACCCCTGGGCTCAGACAATCCTCTCGCCTCAACCTCCAAAGTGCTGGGATAACAGGCTAAGCTACCACACTTGGACTGCTTCATTCTTTATGAGAGTCTTGAGGAATTAGAGGACAGGGAAGATGGGGTGTTGGGCGGAGAGATGGGAGACTTTAAGGGATTCAAAGAATAGTCCTCGTGAAACCAGTTCAGTAAGAGAAGGGAGGAGCCCTAGACTCACCTCAGAAGGAAGTAGCTTCAGACAAGGCCCCTGGTGGCACACAAATGTCCCGGGGCCCAGGAGACTGAAAGCTAGGTCAGGAGGTACCAGAAAAAGAAGCCAATGAAGGTTGTCCTATGAGGGACAAAGGTGAGATAAAAGTTACAATCCCAAAGGGGCTAGAAGTCAAGGGAATGAGGAGGGAGAGTGGAGTGAGGAGCAAGAGAGGGACATCCAGATACTACCAGGCAGAAGTGGAACTTAAAGCAGGAAGCCTGCCAGGAGAGGAGTGGAGTTTAAGTACAGGGCTCTTTGAGAAGAGTGCTCCTGGAAAGGGTGGGGAATGCTGGGCAGGTTTGGGATGTAGACTAGAGGTAGAGAAAAGTGGCTTCCAGAGGGTGTTTTCTAGAGTGCAGCTCTGAGCAGGGAAAACTTGGGAGGCTTCATCAGAAAGGGGTCTGAGCGGGGCAGTTGTAGCATCACAGGTGGGTGAGGTGTGCAGTGGAAAAGCCAAATCTCCATTGTCTAAGTTGTCCTCCAACCAAGCTTGCCATTTAGTAAGACTCCAAGGAAGGTTGACAGTTGATGAAAATGACAGAGACCCCAGCAGAGACTGCACAGGATCCTGGGCAGGGATACAGGGAGGGAATTTCAGGTCCTGGAAGGTGTGGGAGATGTGGGAGAGAAGACCCAGCACCAATAATAGAGAATAATAGAGAATAAGGGGTCCTGGAAGGTGTGGGAGATGTGGGAGAGAAGACCCAGCACCAATAATAGAGAATAAGGGGTGGAGGGGACAGGCTCTCACTTTCCCTCCAAGTCCTTGGCGAGTTGGGAAACCCAATTAATCTAGAAAAGAAAGAAGGCAATTGAGGGCCTAGAGGAGACTAGAAAATGCCAAGCCTGCAAGAATCTAAAGAGGGTGGGGGGCAGGGAATCAGGGGCAGAATTCTCCTAAGTGTCCAAAGCCCAGAAGTGTGGAGAACATAAATGTGGCAGAGGAAGATGGAGAACTGAAAATGTGAGTGTGCAGGACTCCTCCAAGGCCACTTTTACATGCCAGGATTTCTTCAAAGCTGTAGAGCTTCCCCTTTCCTCTGTCTTTTTTTTAATGTTTATTTTATTTTATTTTATTATAAAGATGTGGGGTACAATTCAGGGTCAGGTATACAAACGTTGATTATGCAGGTAGCCTTGTTGATGAGGTATGCCCCTCCCTCCCTTAGCAGTTTCCCTCAACTGCCAATCCCACCCCACCTCCCTGACAGTTTCCCATTACTGCCAATCCCTTTCTTATAGTATTAAAATAATTGTTCAAGGTCCGCTTATAAGTGAAAACATATGGGGGCAACCCCTTCCTGTCCCCTCCCGCTGTGGGAGCTTTTCTGTCCTCCATAAATTCTGCTTCCTCACTTAAAAAATAAAATAAAGAAAACATATGGTACTCTATTCTTTGTTTTTGTGATAGATCACTGAGTATGATCAACTCTAAATCCATCCAAGTTGCTGCAAAGTCCATATGTTTGTCCTTTATGGCTGCATAATATTCCATCGTGTATGTGTACTACCTTTTTTTTAATCCAGTCCAGCTTTGATGGGCAACACGGTTGGTTCTATGTTTTTGCTATATTGAATAGAGCTGCAACAAACATATGTGTACAGGTGACTTTTTGGTAGAATGATTTGAGTTCCTCCAGGTATATTCCCAATAGAGGAATTGCTGGGTCATATGGAAGGTCAATTTCTAGTTCTTTCAGAAATCGCCACTCTGTCTTCCAAAGAGGTTGCACTAGTTTGCATTCCCACCAGCAGTGTAGAAGTGTTCCTTTCTCTCCGCATCCTCGCCAGCCAGCATCGTTGTTGTTTGTTTTATTAACAATGGCCATTCTTACTGGGGTTAGGTGGTATGTCAGTGTGGTTTTGATTTGCATTTCTCTGATGATGAGTGAGGCTAAGCACTTTTTCATGTGTCTGTTGTCTGCCCGTATATCTTCTTTTGAGACGTGTCTATTCATGTCTTTTGCCAAAATGTGTCCCTGAAGGCTTCCTCCCCAGTGAACCTGTTCTGTGCCCTAGTTCTTTCCCATTCTCAGTTCTCAAGGAAGCATTTCCACTCTGTTTCCGGTTTGATTCCTTTCAAATTAGGGTCCCTCAAGGCATCCGTGGTTTGCACTTATTCCTCTCTGGAGCTTCCCTTACTGAGGCAGAAGGTTCTCACACACCCCAGAACTCAAGCTTTTCACCCACTGAAACCTCCCCATTTCCTAAGTCTATCCGGGCTCGTAGCCCTCAGCACCCCAGATTCTTTGGCGATCTCCTCCCTCATCTCAGGACTTCTTTCCAGACTGAGAGTCCCCTCTCCTTGCAGTAAAGCCCATAGACTCACCCCAAAAGAAAGAGGAAGAAACAACCCAGAAACAAACACGGGCCCATGCTTTATCTGCAGTTTCGAGATTGCAGATATTGTTGTGGAGGAGGAGTTGGTTAGATGAAAGCTAAGCTCGAAATGAAAATTCTCACCAATGGTTAGTGATACTACAAGAGGGTTATCAGTGCACGAAACATAGCAAGAGCATATTTGTTCTCCTGAAGATTGTTATTATACCATACAGGATTTATAGTTAGTAATGCATCCACAATCTCTGCTGTTAATTTCCTTACATTTAATTTTTTAATTGACAAATACTTGTACATATTCACACTGTTAATTTTTCACATTGCATCATCTTTTTGATGATGTTGACTTTTAATATTTCCCAACTCTAGTGCAGATAGCTGAATTTGTAAGTAGAAATTAAACCACACTTACTTGTTTCGGTTGACAACGCTTCATCTTTTTGAAGAAATACATGATGTCGTTTTTGGAACATATCCCATATAACTGGTTGTATAACAAGAAAACTATTTTTTCTAGTACAAATATCAGCATCTCTTTGATTAGAGATGTATACATGAAGTTTAAGATTATAATTGCCATTTCCATTTCATATGGCATTAATTGATCTGTTAAGAATTCGCTTACATCAGGCATGAGATAATCAGCCAGCATATATACTAAAATATTCATGGTCTTAGTCTTTAAAAATGAAATAAGCCAATTTGTGGAAAACATAATAAATATTCTGGTAGTTTCAGTCTAAGTTATGCTATGACTGACTCTATCCTGAAAAGTTAACCTTTCAGAAGTCAACTGTTACTTAAGTTAACTAGACAGGAATGAGTCTTGTCAAGGAGTGTGTGACATGGTAACTGGTATTATTTTTGACTCAAAAGTTTTTGATTTTTCAAACAAGATCAGTGGTCACATGGACTCCTAGTGCAAATGTCAGAGGTGGGGGGAGGAAGTGAGACTTTCATATGCTAATGGAGTGCATCAGGAAGTATGACTAAGGGGACAAGATACCACTATGCTACAAAAAGAATTTTTACAAAATTCTGAATATGAAAAGGAATCATTTTCAAGTTCTAATTCTGTAGTGGACTAAATAAGGATTTTTCTAATAATGGTAACTGTGGCCTAGAACCTGTGAAATTTACCTTCTGTGGCAAAAGGGCTTTAGCAAGTGTGATCAAGTTTAAGATATTCATATTGGGGGATTCTACTGCATATCTGTCTGGAGCCTAATGGAATCATAAGTGTCCTTCTACAGAGGAGGTAGAGAGACAGACTTGAGTCCAGAAGAGGAAGAAGCTGATGTTAGCCTGGGATAAGGGAGAAAGGGATTTGGGAAGTGGGGGCCTGAGCCAAGGAATAATGTGGGCTCTGGAAGTAGGAAAAAGCTAGGACTCATCAACTCTACAGCTCTGACTGCCAAACTTGGTTTAATTACACACAATTAAAAAGTAAGGAGCCTTTATAAAGCCAGAGTGTCCTTACTAGACAAATATAATACATATTGAATGCTGTCAGCTCAGCATTCAAATATAATACATATTGAATGCTGGCATCCTAATCTAAAACTA
>CAUYQG010134644.1:0-24539 GCA_963574415.1 Tarsius wallacei | reverse complement strand
CATGACACAGGGTGGTGAGGACACAAAGGGCCTCAGGAGACCAGAGAAGAGAGCCGTGGTGTCAACTGATGGTGCCCACTTTCCCCACTTCTGAAACGTGCCTTTTGTCTGCCTCTTTCTGTGAAGAGTTTCTGTGAGCAGGCTGTTTAAGTGTCAGAATGTCATTCCTATTATAGCCTAAAATCCCAAAGGCATAATGGTCTAAACCTCACAGGGATTTTATGCTATGAGAGAGGAACACCCAAAGGAATGAATCTCTAATGGTGGAATTGCAATAGAGAAAATACTGAGTATCCAGCCAGCGAAGTATGAGTGTCAGAAAGACATAAAGAAATATGCCTCAGGTCAAGAAGAAATTTTTATTTCTTCAGAGCGAGAACATCATTGTGTTCTTGTTGAAAAGGTTGATTTAGTCCAAATGGCACTTGTCATTGAAGATTTCTAAGATTACATTAGAACCATAGTCATTGATTAAGGAAATAAAAGTAGAGACTTTGTCAACGATTGCTATAACAGCAGGGCTATAAGGAAGGTGGGGCATGGGGCGTTGCTCCTATTTCCCAGATGAAAAAAACCAGCACCCAGAGTGCAGATTTAGCCCAGTGTGGCCTGGAGTCTCCATGGGAGGCGAGTCAGAGCTGGAGCCCCACCTTCCCGCTCCTTTGGCCAACACCAGGCTGTCTGGCTCTCACACCTGTGGCTTCTCCCATGGAGCAAATGGAATGGATATACTTTTGTCGGGACCTCCCAGCTCGTGGAAGGATGACAAGGCATTGGGGGATGGGCAGTGTGGCAGGAGTGCAGTGCCCACTGCATGCAGTTGACTTGTTCCGGGGCAGAGGCAGAAACCATCGCCAGCAGGGGCTGGGCCATGCTGGATGGGGCCTGTCGCCTCTGTCAGGGACTGTGGACCGTTCAAGGTACAGCAGAGAGCATGTGGCTCTGGGGTCTCATCCGTGAAGCTTGCTAGAGTTAGATCTGAGGCCTCGCCGAGCTGGGATCCAGCTGCCGTCCAGGTGCAGCTCAGGGCGGTCCTGGCAATCCAGTCTCTGCTCACTTCACCCTTAGATCCGTGGATCAGTGCCCTGTCTGGAAGCTCTGTGGAGGCCACCCTCATCTCCTCCACCTCAGGTGCGTAGCTGACTATGGCTGCCTCCCAGGCCCCGACCCCGCTGTGTGTGTCTCTGCTGTCTTCACGTGGGTAGGTTGCCTCGCCAACCGTGCCTCTGTCGCGGGCGGTGGCAGACTTATTACAGGTTATAAATTGAGCCAGCTTCAACAACTCAAGAGATGCTGCTTCAGCCATGTCAGATTGCGTCAAGAAGCAGACACCACTTGAGGGATCACAACCTGGAAGAGCCCAGGCCTGCAGGGGCCCAACCAGAGAGACAGTGGCCAGTCCTTCTGCTAGAAGTCCTGAAGGCCCCCAACAGGTGGCCCACATGGATGGCGCATCCATCTAGACTCCGTTCTGGCTCTTGGGTGGGGACACCTTCTGGGTCGTGGCAGGGTGTGACGCACACCCAGGTCAGGGGCGCGCAGGTTTTCGGCGGGACCTGTGTGTGAGCTGAGGGCTCCCTAGGACCTGGCTGCAGCCCTTCCCAAGCCACCTCAGTCTGTCCCCCGCGCCCCCCGTGCCCTCCTTCCCACCTGCCTGCTGCCGTTCCTGCAGCTCCAGAGCAGATGAGGCTCAGCCATGTCCCCAGCATTTTCTGCCCTCTTCCTCCTTGGTGGCTTCACATTCTGTCTTCAGGAAGCTTCCTTCTAATGACCTTGCTCCTGCCTTTTGTGTGGAGATGGGAGGGCTTTTTTCCTATCTGTGCCTCAGCCCTGGTTCGTAGGAACAGAGTGGCCTATCCCTGGCGCTGGGCCTTGCTTCACTAGCTGGGGTTGGTGCCCCTGGACTTTGTGCTTTCATCAAAACCCATTCCCCTCTTCCTTGTCTAGTTCCACTTCCAGCAAAGGACGTTCTTCAAGAAGGGCTTCTCGCTCAATCATGTGGTCGCTTGTCATTCTCTAAGTCAGACCCTAAGACTGTGCCTCCCTGAGAGGGGAGGTTGAATGGGACAGGAGCCACACCCGCCCCGGAGCACGGCACCCCCATTCCCTCCCTCAGAGAGCTGGCTCTGTGGAGAGAGTGGAAACATTTCTCAGAAGGTAATGCCATCTACGTGCCACGAATATATGAATCCCATGAACCCTGGCAGCTCCCAAGCCCTGGGACCGGGTAGGCATTGACTTAGGAACACAGGCTACCCTAGAAATTGAGCTCACCGTGAGCACTGCTTGTGCCCTGGGCCCCCGTGTCACACTGGCTATGCCCTCCCTGTCCCCCTTACATCGATGGGAGAAATGAGGACACGCCCAGACCAGCAAAGGTGAGCTGACTGAGCCTGGCCACGGGCAGCTCATAAATTCTGGTGGCAACAGGGAATTTTCTGGAATTGACATCTAGGGCCCATCCTCTGAAGAGCAGTTTGGACTCACAATGAGCCCAGGCCACCCTGTGGAGAAGACTGTGTGGTTTACACAACGCTGAAGTCTGTGGAGTGGCGTGATCTCCCCAAGTGAACAGCTGAGATGACACAGTCATGACCAAGTGAGACATTTGAAGGACATCTCCATTGTCATGATGCGTTTCTCAAGGACTGAGGGACTTCTTTGCATGTGGAGAACAGGCGTCAGATTCTGCTGGCAGTCGTGAGGATGCAAGAAAGCCTTTTAATCTTCCCTGGCTTTGCTTTCATCTTATCATCGTTCTCATAAAAAAAATTCAGGGATTTTATTACCTACAGAAAAGGAGTCTGCATTCTTGGGTCAGTGGTGGTTTGGGGTCTTCTGTATCAACTCTGATTTGTCCTCTGATTTCTCCATGGGAGGCCTCCACCGTCAGATTAGTCTTCTCACCTTTTGGCAGACTTGTGCTTCCCTCGGTCAGACCCAAAGACCTTCTCTCTTGAGAGCACCCTCCCTCCACCCCGGGGTTTTGAGCCACGCTCTAGCTTTGAGATCCAGCCCAAGGTCTCCCTTCCCAATGTCTTACCTGCAGTGGCCGCTCTTGACACTAAACCCACTTCTGCGGCATGCTGTGACATTCAGTGCATGCTGTCGTGTGCACAGGAGGTCTCACTTGCTAGGTTATACACTGTGAGCAGAGACCGGGGTGATTGCCATTTTGTTAAACCCACTGCAGCTCAAGTTCTAGTAAAATTTGGCTGGGCAGAGCAATGCCAATGCAGTTTATCCCTTCTTCCCTGGCAGATCTGCCCTAGGATGGACCAGGCCGGATAGGTCTGTACACCCTGACCACACCACAATCGCTCTGCAGGAGTGATTTTTACTAAACTATGACTTGGGCCTGGGTGTGGTGGCTCATGCCTGTAATCCCAGCATTTTGGGAGGCAGGAGGATTGCTTGAGACCAGCCTGGGCAACACAGCAAGACTACATCTCTACAAAAAATAAAAAAATTAGCTAGGCATTGTGGTGTGTGCCTTGGAAGTCTGAGGCAGAAAGATCGCCTGAGCCCAGGTGGTTGAGGCTGTGGTGAGCTATGAACATGCCACTGTATTTCAGCCTGGGTGACAGAGTGAGACCCTGACTCAAAAACTCAATAACAACAACAACAAAACTGTGCCTTGGAATGAGGCCAGCAATCCTATGCATTCCATTGTTCTGTGGTATAAAGATATCACGGAGGGTATTGTGTATTCTATTTCAGCACATCTCTGTGAGGACCCCTGGAATGTATCTATTAAAAATATAACAATAACTGTGATCTTCAAAAGAACAGATTGTTTGTTTTTATCATAGAAACACTGTGAATCATGTTTCCTTCTTCCCAGCAGTTGCTAGGGAGCTCACAGCCTCATCTGTAACCAGCTTCTAGTAAGTAGGTAGGATTTCATGAGTTTTGTGTCTTAACCTCATTCTTGGCTCCAACTTATTCCCCATTCTTATCTTCCTCTGTTTGATTTTCATTGCCTCTTCTTAAAATATTTGTTTACTTTACTAAATGGTATGCATCTCTTTTAGTGACCTTTCTGGAATGAGGTGAGGTATAAGTGAAAAAGCAAATGATTTCGTGCCCTGTGTGGCACTTTGAGTGTGCTGTGTAGAGCTCTCAGTTGGAGTTCATTCCCCAGTTGACTTCACCTCAGGTCAATCCAGTTGTCATCATCATCATCATCATCATCAAGAGACATCATGATTCTTGTCCAGAATGGGATGGGATGAGCACAGGTCACACCACCCTGGAACTTTTGGCTAAGGCTAAGGAGTGTTGGTGACAACAGGTAATGGAATGAAAGGGCTGAGGAAGATAGAGGGAACCAATGCCAAGAGAGACCGAGGGGAGCTCAGGGCCAGAAGCCTGGGGAACAGGGTACTGCGTTTGCACAGGAGGTCAGCAGCCAGCTGCCCGGGGTCCCCACAATTCCTTGTGTCTGTGCGAAACCTCACATCGAGCATACTTGGGCCTCTAACCCTCACAGCAAGTCAGTGAGGGAAGCAGAACATTGGCTCTTCTTGCTGATGAAGGTGCGGGTGATGCCGGCAAGGAGGGTGAGTGAGACTTGATGAAAGCATTGGGAAGACATCGGAGCTAGTCTGGGTAAGAGTCACAAGAAGTTCCGAGATGGAATGTTCATGTCCTGGGAGACAGGAGCTGCCTGTCTCCTCTGTATGTCACCCAGCAGTTCCCCCGGTCGGTGTGTGTGCTCCATGTATACTTGTGATGTGAATGTAGTGCTAACATTCTGTTAACCAAACCGAGGGGCGTTTGCCCCAAGAGCCAAGAGTCAGAAAAAGAGAAATCGGAGATGCCACTCAGTCTGCTGCAAGTGCCTGGAACGAGGTCTTCACAGCGAATTGCTAGCTGGTCTTGGTGGTCCAGACACACCGAGAACAATGTATAGATGTCTGTGGATGCGATCGGGACATAGGCACCTTCTCATTCAATCCTCAAACCCATTCTGCAGGACCTCATTCCAGAAAGGTCACTAAAGGAGATGCATACCATTTAGTAAGGTCCTAGCCTTACTCTACAGAGGAGCACCAGCCCAGGAAAGTCCATCCAGGGCCCAATGTCAAACCCTAAGTCAGCGCAAAGCCTGGACCCGTGTCACCCTTCTGGAGGAAGGGCCTATGCTATCTGATCCACCACTCAGGAGGCCTGGCCACCCGCTGATAGTAGTACTTAAGACCTCAGAGGCAGGAGCTAGAGCAGAGGCCAGAGAAGAGAGTACTAACAACCGATGCAAGAAGTAAGCGGAAACCCACCCATGTTTACCTGCAAAGATACTCTATGCCCCTGAGCTGGGAGGAACCCCCAGTCCTGCCCAGAGACCCAACGTCCTGAAGACTTGCATGTCCCTCTGGGGCTGCCCTTGATGTTGACTCCATCTGCCTGGATCTGGGTAACTCACAGACTCAGGGACTTGGGTGATGTGGGGAAGGCAGGAGGGGCCTGAGCAAAGGCATCTGAGACGTCTGGTCTTCCTAAGAGTTACAGGAAGTTTTAAGATGGGATTTGCATGTCCTGGGAGTCGGGAGCATTCCATCCCAAGCAGATCCCCTTCCTGCTTCATTCCTAGATCAGTCAGCAGGAGCGGGACTTGGCTGGGCTCAGGCTGTAGACACACAGCCTGCAGTCCAGGGCTTCTGACATGGGAGGGCTGAGAGGAATCACTAATGTTGATGGCCCCGCTCGGCTGTCAGCTGGAGAGTTCTTTGTGAGCACAATGCCCCTTCAACACACTCACATCCCTGGAGAGTGGGCACGTTCAACCGGGACTAGGTGGCACAGTAGAGACCTGCAGCCGGGGGGCTTAAGAAGCTGCATTGTCTCACTATCCCTCCACGGCCACACAGCTGCCCCATCACAGGTCCGGCCATGACTTCTCTGTCCTGACACCTGCTGGCTTCTCCATCCCTACAGAACAAGCCAACCTCCTTGGCCTCACACTGGCCCCTCCATGGCTTTGCCTCCATGGCCTCACCTCGTGTTTCCTCCCAACTCCTCACCAGGCACAGCATCACCCTCACCCAGGGGTGGCGCCTCCCAGGCAGGGAAGCCCCGGCAGGCCACACCCCTCACTGTGTTTACAGTGGCCGCCTGGAAAGCCTTTTCCCCACTCAGGCAGGCAGGGCTGTGCTCAGGCCTGGCCTCGCTCAGGCTCCAGGTCTGCTCTTCCTTGCTGGGCAAGCTGGGAGAAGTCTCTCAGGTTCTCTGAGTTGTAGTTTTCTTGTCTGCTGAGTTGGAAATATCAGCAGGAACTATATGACAAGAGTATTTGCAAGAGATGCGTGCAGGGTCCTTGGCAGAATTCCTGCAGGCACATCAGGGACACCTCACACATATGAAGCATCATTATTACTATTATCCCTGTCTATCAAAATCCAGCTTTTCTCCAAGGCACAAAGGAATTTCCCTGTGCATGCATGAGTGCATGTGTGTGTGCACGCACACGTGCGTGTGCTCTCCTCTGCATTGCGTTATCATCACATCTTGCCGATGCAGTGTGTGTCTTTCTCTCTTAGTCAGTCATGAGCTCTCTGAAGTCAGGGCTGTGTCTTAGTCCTCTGTGAAGACCTAGACACAGGACTTTGCACCCGTGGTCAGTGGCCATTGAGTTGAGTTGGCAGAAGGGCCTAAACGGGCAGTGGGTCAGACAGAGTTATGTGGAAGAATGGAGATGTGGGGAAATAGGGGACAGGGACCCTAGGAATCTACTGCTATATAACAAATATACAAGGCTTGTTTTGCTCACAGCTCTGTTATCTGGGCAGGGATGGTGGGGAAGGCTCATCTCTGCTCCACTGGTGTCACCTGGTTGGAGGGTGGCCTGCAGAGAATGGCGGGTTCCCTCCCAAGTGGGCCGGTTCACATGGATGGCAGGTAGGGGTTTGTAATCACTGGAGCTCAGCCAGGGCCATGGCTGAGGGCTCCAGATCTCTCCAAGGGGGTACCTCCTCACAGAATGGCAGCCAGTTTCCAAGCACATGTGTCCCAACAGATGGAAAAAGGAGCTGCCAGTCTCTCCAAGCTGAGCCCAGAAGGCAGAAACCGGCAGAACATCACTTCTGCAGCCTCACCTGGCCACATGGGCTCACAGTCCTCAGACGTAAGCAGGGAGGATAGAGGTCTCCCCTCTCGGGCAGGTGCATAAACGAATGTGTGGCCCTCCTGAATTCTCTCAGGAAAGATGCTAAATTCAGGTACTTCCCAGGTTTGCCACTGGCTGGTGCTGGCTGGATGGCTCTCCTCCCTAAGGATGTGAGTTTAACCGAACACAAGTGGAGATTCTATGATGATGTTTTTTCCAGATCTGTTCTGTCATTGGGCAAAAGGGCCTCCCCCCAGAGTGCTGCATAACTTCTAACAAAAGTTTCTCCCCAGAGGAGAGAGGAGGATCAAAGATTTGGAAAAGTTCACAGAAACACCGAAGGAAAGTGAACAGAAATTAACTGCATTCGTAATTCCCACATTCTTTGGGTATGCAGAGCCTGACAATAGCAAAGAACTCTCAACAGAAAGAGGGGAAGAGCTGCTAAGAACTTCAACACAAGAAGTGCTTAATTGAAAATGTGGTTTCCCCACCTGTTGCCGTTAAGAATACTTAATTAGCATTATCATCAAGCATTAACAGTTCATGATAATGACATTATGTATTCTGTGACAGATACGTTTAAACCAGCAGAAACCCCTAGTCATGTCCTATCTGTATAAACTCTGCTCTGAAGCTAAGCACAGTTCCAATATGCTCCTGAAATTAAATTCAATGGATTAAACAAATAGAATTAAGGGTGCCAGAATTTCATCTCTAAATTGCAGGAAAGTGTTCTAGAAGCAGAAACAGCATTTACAGAGGCCAGTGGCAGAGGAAAATGCAGCACTTCCCAGAGTGAAAGGCCTCGTGGAGCCCAGGGATCATGGAAATCACAAAGGAGGCTGAGAGCCGTCAGGGGCCGGGCACGGGCTTCGCAGCTCGTGTTGGGGTCTTCATCCTAAGCAGAGCAGTCAACTATGAAGGCTGACGTGAGGGCAGCCCAGTTTGATATGTGCTTTCAGGCCATCTGGCTGGTCATGGGAAGAACACATTGAGCTGGGGGTGGAGGGAAGGATGGGAAGGAGTTTGGTCGGAGGTCTCTGAGGGATCCCAGGTGAGAAGAGTCCCTTTGGGAGGGACTGGAGTGGTGACTGTAGTTAAGATGCAAAATCAGCAGGTCCGGGAGAGAAAGGTGTAGGCGGGTGGGAGGCAGGAAAGCATCTAAGACACAGAGAGCCCTGGAAAAGGGTCCACTTTGGAGGATGTGGTCACTCCCTTGTCTGCTGTGCCATTGAGAGACCCAAGTGAGGATGTTCAGTGTAGACGTGTTATATCCAGGATCAAGGGAGCCTGTGACGTGACTGAGACACTTCTTTTGTCCCAAACATCTGCAGCAGATTTGGGGTCTATCAGGAACTCATACCATCTTATATGGGATTGCAGTAGCAAAATTCCCACATATTTGGCGATATGAGTATGATGTTTGCTTCTTGATATTGTTACGACGTTTACAGTTTTATCACCTTCGGATTTCCAGATTTGCTTAACCCTCCTGTTACACCTAAAAGTCAACACAAACAACTTCCTTAACACAGGACACGGAACTGTCTGGGGGAGCGGGGAGAGGGGACATGGTGGAAGAAAAAGTGTTTGGGGAATCAAACAGGGCGAGTTGCTATTGTTGCTTGGATTGCCGGCAGCTCATTAGCTCTGCCCCCCTCAGATTAGCAGTAATTAAACTGTGAAATCGGACCAGTGCCTTAAGCCCAGACGCCACACCAGGAGCGTCTGTCAGGAGGAGCCCAGGGATAAATCACCGGCCGCGCGTTGGCCTCCCCTTGGCACGGGCAAGGAGTGCAAGAGGCGGAATAACGAGGACATTCAGCCGAGCCTCCCGGTGGACACCGGGCCGGCCGCCGCGAAGATGTTGTCATGGTGATGGCTGGGTGCGGGCAAACGCTTCCTCCCACTTGCCGCGGTTAATGAAGACGATAATGAAAAATTATGCCAACATTACGGCCATTTTTTTATGCTGACTGGCACACGCAACCTTACGCCCAGCGACAGCACACAATGGTGACAGTAATTGTGCGTTGACAAATGGGGTGAAGACGCTGCGGAAATGTCTGACTCAGAGATGTTCGCATCGAGTCAGCTGAGTAATCTCTTCCAACGTGCCTTGGCTTTGTTCTTTAAGTCCTCGGTAGGTGGCATGGCACGATGGGTGCCAGAAACAGCCCTAATCACTTTTCATTGTTTACTAGAGAAAAGACACTGCAATTAAAACAGAAACTGCTCCCTGCAGCAGAACAGATGAGATCAAGATCAATCAGAGCATGTTTCTAAATTTCAAGAAAATCAGGGCAATTGCCAAATGAGTTTTCCAAATGATTTTTCTTGCAGGGTGATGTTTTTAGGTTTATGTTTTTTAAAACTGCTTTTGTCTCTTGACTGAAATATTTGAGCGGGGTTGGAACCGGGGTGGGGCGATTCCACTCAGTCATCACCTCCTTGGCCTCTCCATAAGCAGAGAAGCCTCTTGTATGTCCACACTGTATCCCTGTGAATACAAGTGCTGTGACCATGATGATGTATGCTCAGCGTGGCCCAGATGTGGGAATGGGGAGACTGAGGCTGGGTGTCCAGGCCAGAGCCACACCTTGTCACTATGACAGGGTCACTTGTTGGCTCCAAAGAAAAGGCTGAATAAGCAACTTGTACAGGTCTGCACGTGTGCGCCATGCTTCAGTAGATGCACTCAGATTGCACAAATAAATGCAAATGAGCCACTCAAAGGCGCAAACAACAATTTATTTACTGTAAAATGAACTTGCTGGACTGTTCTTGCTGCATCTCCCATGTGCTGGATAGAAAGTTCCAACAATTTAGGGAATTCATAGAGATTCACAAATATAGGTTGCAGTCTTATTTGCAGAATCTTTTTGCTATTGGTTGAGTTAGAGAAAGACACATCGTTGTAATTCAAGGCAGAGTTTGCCTTTCCAGTATGTTTGGTCGTTTGATTTTCAGGACAGTACTAGCCGCCATGCTGCAGAGTGTGATTCGTGGTGGCAAATCTCTTTTGATCACTCAGCATCAGCAATGAGCAGGTACAGTGGACGGACACTTCCCATGATGGCATCTCCGAGTCCTTCATGTCTCTCCACTGAGTTTTCTTGGCTCCTCAGTCCTACCTGTCTTTCTACTTAAAAAGAAAAATCAATAGCAAGGATCATGGAACTAGATGCTGTTGCTTCAGCTCAGACCAGCTCTCTTGCAGGTCTGAGCCTGGAGGCTTTGCCAAGACTACTTGTTACCACCCCCACCCCACCCATGTACATACCATATTTCTTAGAGGAATGGGAATAAGCAGGAATTTTCGCTACCCCTCAGAGGCACAACAAAGAAAAGGCAGTGCCTGTGGGTGGTTGTGGAGAGCATGCTTGTTTGGTGTTGGAATAGTGGTTGTCCTGGCCAGTCACTGATGCAGTGCCTTTGGGCATTACCTCCATGAGACGTTTTTCTGTGTCTATGGGAGCATTCCTAAGCCTCCTATCTATTCCATCATGTCATGGCATGTCAGCCAAGTGCTGTGGAGTCTTGAGTGAGTGCCACACCTCTCGGCACCTCAGTTTCTCCTCCATAAAGTGGAAGTGACATTAAGATCCACTGCATAGGCATTTGTGAGGTCTACCCACATTACCCACACATACTCAGTAAGTGCTGAGTGCCTCCAGAAAAGGAGCTTCACAAAGGTTTTTCTCTTGTTCCACCATTATATCTGCAGTGAAAATGTTTGTTGACGGATGGATGATGGATGGGCAGATGGATGGATGGATGGATGGATGGATGGTTGATAAATGGATAGCTGGATGGGTAAAAGAATGAGTGGATAAATGGGTGGATGGGTGGATAGATGGGTGGATGGATAGTGAATGAAGGATGGATGAGTGGATAGATGGGTAGATGATGAAAGGATAGATGGATGATGGATGAGTGGGTGGAGGATAGATGATGGATGGGTGGATGGAGGATAAATGGGTGGGTGGATTGATGGATGATGGATGGATGGATGGATGGATGGAAGAGGGATGAATAAACAATGAATGGATGATAGATGAGTGGGTGGAGGATGGATGATGGATTGGTGAATGGAGGATTCATGGGTGGATAGAGGATGGATGGATGGAGAATGCATGGGTAGGTGGATGGATGAATGGATGGATGATAGATGACAGAGGGATGATGCATAAGTAGATGGATGGATGGAGGATGGATGGAGGATGCATGGGTGGATAAAAGACAGATGGGTAGATGGATGGGTGGGTGAATAGTGGATGAATGGATGAATGGATAGATAGACAAATGAATAAATAAACACTGAGTCTAATGTATCAATGAGAAATGGTAACGCCTCTCTAGTGCCATGGCTGTCGACCTCATCCAAAGACCCATGACAAACATAGACTTGAATTCTCTCCTTGACCCAATGTGGACTTTTTGTGGGCTTGGGGGAACTTTTCTAGTCTCCCTTCTCCTCCTCCTACCCATCCCAGGTTTAAAATAAACCAGTCCCCTCCCACCAGCTCACCAGTGGCTCAGGGAATTGCTTGGGGCTTGTGTTTACCCCTAAGCAAGGCAGTGGGGGTCCTCCAGCACCTTAGGGAGGGCTGCATTCTCCAGAAGGAGGCAGAAAGGGGGTCCAGAGCCCCAGGACCAGTCTTGTCCACTGCTCAAAGCAGTTGGGGAATAGGTGGACTTGGCTGTGACTTTCTTGGGTGCAAAAAACAGGTCAGAGAGTCTTCAAGGCTCAGGGTACAGAAGGACTCGGGGAGCTGGGAACCCCAAACTGGATGTTTCTGAGCCGTGGGGTATTGTGCAGCCCCACAAGGTCAAGCCTTGGCCCCAGGAATGGTGCGGTCTCCTCCCTCAATGGTCTTCGTGTTGAGGTGGGTGACAGAGCAGACGAAGGAGGCATAGAGATCACAGAGGTTGAGACTAATGCTCCTCAGATTTCCTCGCCCTCGGGGACCAGGACCTGCCTCATTCAGTGGAGAACAGCGCACGAGGGAACAGAAACACAGAGTGCAGGGAAAACTTGGCCCTTCCTCCCACCTGAGCACTGACCTCTGCTGGGTCACTGGAGCCGTGTCCTCATGGGAGGAGCAGAACAGAGACAGAGGAGCAGATAACGTGACAAGATAATGCGGTGGTGGGTGCTTAAGAGGTGCAGGGCTGAGTCCAAGGCCTGGAAAGTCTAGGCTCAGAGCTGGGGTGGACATCACTTGGGATGGTACTCAGACACTGGATGCACATGTGCTCATCTCTCCGCATGTACACCCCAGGACACAATCTCTCTCCCTCTTCCATTTTAAAAATGTTTTTTATTGTAGTAAAACTTATAATATAACATTTTTTGTTTTAATGATTTCTTTCTTTTTTTAACTTATTTTAAAGATGTGAGGTACAACTCAGGATTAAGTCTACAAATGGTCATTGTACAGGTAAAGTTTGGGCCTGTACCTTTGGTCCACACCAATTTTTAAATATGCAACTTAGTGACAGTCTTTGCATTCCAAATACTGTGCAACCATCATCATTTCTAAAACTGATTTCCTCTTCCCAAACTGGAACTCTGTCCCCATGAAACACTGGCTCCTCATTCCCCGCTCCTAGCCCCTGGTACCCACCATTCTACTTTCTGTCTCTATGGATTGGACGACTCTAGGGACCTCATACAAGTGGGATCACACAGCACTGGTCTTTTTGTGACTGGCTTCTTTCAGTGAGCATAGTGTCTTCAGGGTGCATCCATGCTGTAGTGTGTGTTTCTTTTTAAGATTGAGTAATACTCCACTGTGTGGATGGACCATGTATCTATCAGGGGACACCTGGGTTGCTTCTTCTCTTGGCTATTGTGAATAATCCTGCTGTGAGCCTGGGTGTGTGAATATCTCTCTGAGTTCCTGCTTTCAATTATGTTAGGCATACGTAGAAGTAGAATTGTTGGGTTATAAGGTAATTATTTTTTTCTTTTTTTTAAATAGAGATGAGGTCTCCGGTCTCATCTCATGCTCATAGTTTGTTCAATAAATGTGTCCTTTTTTTATTTTTTGAGTTGGGGTCTCACTCTGTTGCCTAGGCTGTCGTGCAGTGGCACGATCACAGCTCATCACAGTCTTGACCTCCTGGGCTCAGGCAATCCTTCCACCTCAGCCTCCTGAGTAGCTGGGACTTCAGGTGTCCATAAGGGAGATGGAGGCCTCGGATGCTGCTCCCTGGAAACCCAGCGGAGAGGAGCCTCAGCTGCCCTGCTGGCAGGCAGGAGAAGGCACACAAAATGCCCTGGCCAGGGCCATCACCAAGCTGTGCATTGGAGTGATGGCCACACTGGAGTGCAATGACCAGGGCAGGCCCTCTCCTTGGGCCTCGGGCTTCTGGAGAGCTGGAGCCTATGCTTTTGTCTGCTCCGGGGCTGAGCGCCCTGCCTCTTCGTCAGATAACAGGAGGGACAAAGAGAGACAGAAGCCAGGACGGTGCATCCGCCATGGAAGCCACAGCGTGCATGACTGGAAACCAGGGTTGGACTGACACCTCTAGCCACCTGCCTCCTCCTCCTGGTGTGGCCTGGGCCTGCCTCTGTGCCTGTGGGCAGGTGGCCATGGATGTGTTGGAGAGAGAAGCTCAAATGTGCCAGAACAGGACATGGGCCACACGCACTCTCCAGGGCGGGGCCAGATTGCTGCTGCAAGGCCTCAGTGGTGCAGGGACACAGTCTAGAGAAAGGCACCCAATGTCCTTCCTTGCACGTGGTGCTTGGGACCACCACACGCATGCTTCAGTCCTTTGGCTCTGTGAGGCTTGTCCAAATTCCAGGAGTCTCATTAAAAGGCAAGCATCCCAGGAGGCTCCTGTGGGGGTGGTGACCACTGAGCAGAAGTGGTCGTGGGGTGAGTCTGGGTTGAGCCCGAAGGGACTGAAGGGCCCAGAGAGAAAGGGGAGGTGGGTGGGGAGGACAAGGAGGACAGAAAGGAGGGTTTTCACCATTCTTCTCCTTTGCAAGGTACTGAATATCTGCTCTGGCCCAGTTCAAGAGCAAGACCTGTCGTGGTTTTATTTTCATTATGAGCACTTAGGGTCATGCATGTTGAATTGAATATAAGGCCACAGAGAGCTTAACTCTGCAGCCCCTGTATCCAGACTGTGCTGCATTCCTTTCTTTTTATACAATCACAAATCGTGGTCCATCCTGTGGAACGCCGTCCCATGTAAGACAAGCCTGGGTGGCTCCCAACTCCACCCCACATTGGCTACAAGGTATGGGGCAGGTTACAGAACCCCCTGAGCACATGGCAAAGGGTCACAATTTGAGGGATATCCTGGAGATTTGACCGATAATGTGGGGGCTGAAGGAGACACCTAGAACAGAATGTACCATCTGTTCTAAGTCCCATCTGTCAGCTTCCCCCTAAGGGCAGACATCTGGGGACCAAGCTTACTGTCCTCTTATCTTCAAGGCCCCCAGGACCTGTAGCCTCATATGTGAACAAGAAACACTTGGGGAAGGAAGGAGCAGGTGAGGAACCAGAGCCCCCTACAGAGAGGGACTGCTGAGATGATCCCACCTTGCCCGCCTAGGTTCTTCGGTAAATGTTGGTTCTCATGGATGCTTCCAATTTAGGTAACTTAAAATGGGCTAAAATGAGCCCTTGACTTGAGGTCCATCCAGCCCCTTCCCAGGAAAGGTAGGAGGTGAAACCAGGGTTGATGTTCCCAAGATGCGACATCCTTACATGGAATTGGCACATGTTGAAGGGGAACACGGAGCTTCCATTATAGTTGCTGCTCAGGTGACCCCTCTCAACACGTACACTATATTTTAAAGAATTTTTAAAACCTCAAAAGCATGCTTCCAGAACTTGCACTCTGAAGGTGAAAATCACTGGCCAGTAACACACATCACTAAAATGAAAAGCTGATCTACACTGGGCTGGGCAAGCCCTAAACTGTGGCGAGGCTGTGCACTGCCAGGCTTCTCCTGGAAGAAGGCATTTGAGAGGACAGCTCCCTCATTCTTAAAGCCTGGCTTTCAATTTAGTGTAGGTGAAGTGGCTTTTATGCACTTACGAGGAGCTGACATCAGAGATGAAAGAGATAGAGAGGGTCCTCCATGAAGACCAGGGTGTTCCTGGATGTGTCAGAATGAGTTGCATCCACAGGCAGCAAATTCCTGTGCATGTTCCCAAACATGCGTTCTTACCAGGCAGATCAGAAACACAGTTTCTGGCTGGATAACCAGGCACCCAGCTATTTACACCGGGTGTGTAAATAGTCAAGAACTACTAGAAGAGAGTAGTTGAAAGATGAGAAGTGGGAGTGGGGAGGTCAAGACACTCTTGTCCACACTTCCCCCGTGGTGCTTCCTGGACATTTTGACTCTGTTATCTCATAATCACCAGCTGTCCATAGGAAAGGTGCACTCCCTCCCACCACCATGCCATGAGCTCGCCCTGATGCCCGCTCCCATCCCAGCTGGCTGGTGCTGACACCCCTGGACCCCATGCCTGCCTGGGCTTTCCCCACCTGCTGAAGCACCTCAGATTGCTCAAGCCCATCCAGGGAATGAGGCCTTTGAGCTCCCCTAGGGATATCATTTCCCCCAGTGCTCCAGAAGCGGGAGAGTCCTGCAGCCCTGGGGGCTTCCCTGGAGCATGGAGGATGAGGTGGTGAGAGTTTACAGGAGTTGAACAGATGAGAGATGAGTTAGTTCAAACCAACGGACAGTGCCAGTCACCTGTGCCCGGGGCACCCAGGCACTGATGGTCCCCAGGAAAGGGAAGGACAGAGGGAGCTGTGGGTCCCAGGGGCTGAAACCCCAAGTTGGCTGGAAAGGCTTCATAAGACATGAATTTTTTCAGACTCAAGAATGAGGACTGGAGTTGCTTGCCTTTTACTTGAAGCATCAAGATGAGTAACTGTGACTCGTCTAACTTTGAAAGCTCGACATAAACTCAATTTCATTCCTCCGGTTATTCAACAGTGCCTGACACTGTGGGTCAGGAGTACCTTGGAGGGAAGCCATAAAACATGTTCTGCTGCTGCACAGCGCATCGGTGGGAGCTCGATCGGGAGAGGGAGAGCTGCTAGGGTCCCGTGAGGTCGGGACTTTTCTGAACAGGAATCCTCTGCTGTACAACTGGAAGTCACTATCAAGGCCGTGGGGAGAACTGGGGAAGGAGCCGCTGCTGCCATGTCTCTGGGTCAGCAGGGCAGGTGGTAAGGAAGGAAGGCTGGACACAAAGCCAGGCCAGCCAGGGCGTCATGGAACGTGGTGCCACAGGATGTAAAAGACAAGCTGGCGCCTTTCTCTGGGGACCCACGTGTCTGCCTGCTGGGTTGCTGAGGACTGGAGAGAGGACATCCTGGAAGGGATGAAGGGCCCCTGCAGAGCCCCATGGCCCTACGGGGCCTACCCAGCACAACAGCCGCTCGCCTCAACTGCTCCCTGCAGTCTCCCAGATCTTGTGCATGCCCCTTCCGTGGCCAGCCTGGACCCAGAGCTGCACAGGGAGGGAGATTCTGGGGACCAGAGTCCCAATCTGGCTGAGTTGCCTGACTATGTGGCCTTACACAATCCACTTAACCTCTCCCAGCCCATTTGGAAATAGGGAGTGCCTGACTTCGGGGCGACTTCCCCAAGGAGCTGTGTAAATTCAGCTTGATCATGAAACATGAAGGCCCGTGGGAAATGTGGTGGGTGGACAGCCTGAGGGTTCAGCAGCATCATGCCTGTTACTATTCACATTCGGATCTGGTCTTCCGTGAAGACCAGATTATGAGAGTCGGCCCTTTCTGTAAATTATGAGAGTCAGCCTTTTCTGTACTTACAAACCCCTTAAAGCAGCCCCAGGATGCGGCCGTGAGCAAGTCATCTTTCAAGATTGCTTTTCCCCTTCGTTTTCAGGGGTGTCCTCTCCTGCTGGCCCCAGGTTTCCGTGCTCAATTCCCAGGGCTGACTTTAGTCATATCTATTTCTCACACTTAGCAGATGATCCACTCTGTGGCGTTGAATTTTAAATGTAGCAAAGAGATTCTTTAAGGCCTTGCCAGAGAATTCCAACATTGCCTTCATACACCAAGTGTCCTAGATGTTAGGGGCAAGCCTGATCCGTTCGCAAAATCCTAAGCTCAGACTGATGCTCTTTTCAAAGATCTCTGAAATAATCTATTTATAGAGCCAGAGGACTTTGGGCAATTATTTCTCTTATTGTTCAAAAGCTCTGTTTTGTAAACCTAGATTTTTTTTGTATTGTAATAATGATTCTTTTGGGTGGTGGGGGAGGTTTTCTTTTTAAGCAAACTTCTATCCTGTGAGTAACTTAGAATGCCAGTTGAGTGACAGGTGAAAGACACATGTTTTGAGATAGAAAATGACCCCCTAGCCACCTAACTCACCAAATTGCTGTGTGTCTTGGCACTTCCTGCCTTTCTCAACTGGAAGACTTTCCTTTTCCCATTTTCCAAGTGACATGGGGATCCACCCGGCACCCCAGCCTTTGCTACACCTACCTGGCCCCTTGTTAGTACTACTGGTCACCCTGAGAGCTCCGGGCACTCTTGCCTGGGCCCTGGAGGGGTATGCGCAGCTCACAATGTGGAGTCCCGTGTCTCACTGGGCTCCCCTCCTACCTAGGAGTCTGGCCTCCATGTGTCACATGGCCTTGGGAAACGCATTGGCCCATTAAGGAGGTGACCTGACTTCTTCCTTTGTGCGTGGATTCTACTGTGGGCACCGTGAGTGTCAGTCTGGACGGTGGGCTCTCAGGCTCACCCACTCCCTATTGTCCTCTTGCTTTGCTGGCAAGGGTCTATCGATTTCCTGCCAGGAGCCATGGCCCACCTCGTCCATTCCACATGGAAAACTCTTGCCCTTCCCCTGACTTCTGACCCACGATGGGCTCCCTCGTTCCTGAGTGTGGCTCTCTGGGTGTGAGAGCTCCAATGCCGTTTCACAGACAGACCTTCGGTTCTTCACCCGGGTGATTGACCAGTGTTCCAATCCATACAGCACTGGCAGAAGGATAATGAAGTGGAAAAGCTATTTCTTCTTTCTCCTGAGCAGTTTCTCATCTATCAGTGACAAGTTGATTTTTTTTTCACCTCCTCCTGACATATTCACCCATAAATGATTTGGCCTTAATTCCTGTAAAGTCCAAGGTAGAGCTAACGTCCATGAGTCTCTGTGCTAACAGCTCCCCAAGCCTTTCTTGGCTGATCTCCATGGCTGTGTTGCAGTTGCCATGCGGTGATACCAATACAGCCATAATTATTGCTACTTCACAAAATAGGATATTGAGGCTTAAAGAGGTTAAAAAATGTGCCCAGGTTTACCCAGATAACAAATTACAAAGCCAAAATCCCAGTCCAGAGCATAAATTATTTACTAATTTATGAAAACAACTTTTTTGGAAATGCCACTTTTCCAGAGAATTCTACTTAAAAGCACATATACATAACTGTTTTTCATCATAAAGAAGTCTGGTCTTGCCAGTCATTTTTCACATGTGTATTTTTGGTTAAAACTATTCTTGTGTGGTTACACAAAGCCTGCCCACAAAATGTCAAGATACTCAGAATCAAGCACTCCCACTGTGGGTTATGTGCACAATGCCAGCCCCACCTGACTCTGTCTGGGTACTTGGGCAATGTGCATGACCTTGGAAAGGAATTGTGACAGACTGAAAATGCTCCCATGTCTCTGTCATCAGATGAGGATGATTCAGCTTTACAAACCCACCCACGAAGACAGAGCCATCGATAAGAATCTGCCCCTGAAGTTTGAAGATCTTCTCAAAGAAAGGTACTCTGTAGTACTCCAGTGCCCCAGTACTGCATAATAATTTTTAAAATAACAAACATCATCAGAAGTTAGTGCTCTGAACTGCAACTTTTCTCATGTTTGCACTATTTGGCAAGGTACCAGGCTCCCTGGCAGCTTGTCTTTGCCAGCATGAGAAATCTAAAATCTCAATATTTGTACTTTTATTAAAAATCTTTTAAAAGTCAAACTTCATAATATTAGACCTTATGTCCCTCAAAGCAAATCCTACCACAGACCTTCCTCACAGACCCTCATGTCTTTGCGATGTCAGTGGTTATTCTATTTTTTACCTGAAATGGCCGATTTTCCATGGCGTGCCCAGTAATGACAAAGAAAAATACTTTCCAAGTACTGTTGAGAGGGCACTCTGTTGACTCAAGTAAAATGCACAGACTCCTTGGAAAGGTCTCTCCAGCCGAACAGTCACTCAATGCAAGCTTCAGTCTGCTCAGAGGATGACAAGGCCAAGCTTTCCCGGCTGCCAAGGGAGTCCTGTGAGAGCAATGCGGCATGGTGGGCAGTGCCTGGCCACAGTGGCTCTTGTGGAAGGTGTTATCACCATCACCTCTATCACAACTGTGATGAGACCAGGACTCACCTAGTACAGCGTCCGCTTGCCGATCCACATTGTCCCCCCAAATGTTCTCTCTGGAACTCTGACTTGTCTTGCCCTGTTTAGCCAAACTGGTATCTCCCAGGGCACGCCCCTGGGTTGCAGTCCACAGAACTCTGGTGAGGCTTTTCTAGAAGGGCACATGTGGGTAAAACACCCAGTAAAGAGGTTCCGGCATCCTGATAGCTTTGCAGGTCCTCAGGAAGGGGAGCATGAGCAACATTTCCCAGACTTCCTTGGCCCCTGGGGACCTGAGCTTGCAATGCTTCTCTCAGGACACATGCTCCATAGACTTCCTCAGGAAGAGGTCATAGTCATGCCCAGTTCTTTATGCACTTGGAGGGTGTCACCATTTATTTTCACCTTCACGCCTTCACTCCTTGGATTTGCAGGTTCCTTCCCTGTTGGTCCCAGATCCCCGATGCAATGCCCCGATGCTCCTGACCTTTCAGCCAGCACCTGCTCATGCAAGTGTGGGCATCAGTGAACGAAAGAGTGAGACCTTTCCAAAGACGAAGTCAGTCAGTGTCAGATCTTAGGAGCAGGGAGCAGGATGCTGGGCTGAAGTGGGCAATGTGGGCACTGTGCACTGACTCCAGCTGTGGCTTAAGGCAGCTTTGATTCTGACATCACAGGAAACTGGTGAAGGATGAGGAGGTGGGTGTGAGGAGGTGGGTGGCATCACGGTTGCAAGCTGTGGCAGGAGCCAGGGCCAGCACTCACATGCAGTGTGATGTGGGAAGCATTGAGGCAGATGTCTGGACAGGGACGTGAGAAACAGTGTGGTTTGGACTAGAAACGTGGACATTTTCAGAGATCACTGTGCGATCATCTGGGGAGAGGGCAGAGACCACCTGGGACTGGAGAAAGGCCATGTTGACCTGGATCTGCTGAAAAAGGAATGGTCAGCGCACTGGTCACTTTTATCACGAATTTTTAAATCTAGGGCGATGTTCTGAAGCACTATGGAAAAGCAGGCTGGTGGAAAAGTAAATTAGCATGCACTAAATTGTATATAATTCTTGCAAGTTGTTACCGTTACTTCGCAAAGAGTCTGGAAAGAGCATGCCCTGCAGCGCATTTCCTCCATGGAGCCCAATAGTCTGTCCTCTCTTCCCTCAACGATGGCCATGACAATTTCTGTGTGGCACATCAAGGGCACCTAGCATGCAGAGCTGCACTGGTGGACACAAGCTCTGCTGTGGGGGGGGGTGCGGATACTGACTTTACAGAAGTGGGTGTTTGGATTTGGGCAGAGATGAGTTCCAGTCACTCTGTTGTCCTCCCTCTCTGGGCACAGGCCAGGGGAGCTTTGCCCGCTGCATTTCTTCCCAGTTGGGTTGTGCCCTCTCAGAGAACAGCCACACTGCCAGGCAGTTCATTCACTGGCCATCTCTGTTGTCAACACTGTTGGCTATGGCAGAAACCTCCTGGGACCATCTCTATTGACCAGTTGGACTTCCAGGATGAATGGAGGTCCAAGCTGTTTATCAGCAGATCCATGGGGCCACTACTTCTAGACAATCACCATGGCCACCATTTGGGGCTGTCGCCACCAACCGTTCCTCGTGTTTGGGTGCCCTCCCACACACAGTGTGTCCTTTTGTGCCCTCCTCACATAGTGGAGATACAGGCAGCTGGACTCTAGGCCTACCTAGAGTAGAAGGCTGGAGACAAGGCAGGGATCTGGGAACAGGAGGTGAACTCAACCTTTGAATTTGGGGTTCAGATTAGGTGGGGGCCTGGGACCGAGGAGAAGGTTGGATTTGATAAGACAGGATGAAAAGCCAAAGAAAGTATGTGCAGAACCCAGAGCTTGGAGCAGGCAGGAGGAAGGAAGGAACAGAGCAAGCAGGCGGAAGTCACACGGTGTGCCAGTCACCTGGCTAGACTCCTGGGCAAAGGGTACTGCCCAGAGATGTTGGACAGGTCAATCGGATGTGGAAGATGCTGCTACAGACCCATTCTGAAGTCTGACCTTCCCGAGACTCAATTCCCGGGGGATGGAAAGCTGGCTGGGGCTGTCCCTTCTCCAGGAAGGAAGTTCAAATCCTACTCAGAAAAGTCGCTGTTTTGCTGAGGCAGCACTTGGGTGTTGCCCACTGCACTGGTGCCAGCAACCTCTCTGGGCTGTCCTGGCCTCATTGCCAGCCCTGCCCTGGAAACAACCCAAGACAAGAGCTGCCGAGGGCGCAGGCAGGGCAGAATCTGAAAAGTCCCTCCCTGAATACCAGGGGATGAGCCCAAGTTTGGAGACTCAGGGTATCATGGATCACCACTCAGTATCCTGTCACCTGAAAGTGGAGTTTATCTGAACACACCTAGACCTCTTTGGTCAGGAAAATTGATTTGGAAATCTCTGAAGGCCAAGTTTCCTGGTGCGATTTTGAGTCTCGCTAGGCTGCAAAAGCCTATGTCTGTGGAAGCATTCACCATATCAAGAAGCAGAGACGCATACACACTAGTCTCGCTGTCTTCCCCCTTTTCTTTCTATTTCTCGTTCATTTTTTTTCTTTCTCCCTCCTCGCTCTTTCCAGAAGAACCGTGTCAGATGTGCTTCTTCATCCCACAGGAAATGGTCCCTCCATCTTGGTTAGTATTGGAAACAAAGGACGTGGGGTGGCTGGGATTCTGTGCGTGGCTCTATCAGCCTTGATTAAGTTCTCCAAGTGAGGTTGGCTTTCCAGTGTGTGTCAGCCGGTGCAGAGTCACCTCAATCAGACAGTCATTGGGGGGAAAGAGGAGGGAAGATGCCTTCCAAACAATGATCTTCTGGTTTTCACCTTTGGGAAGACCCTCCCACGAAAGGAGATGGAGCTTCACCTCCTGAGCAGAGATTTCTCCACGGGGCGCTGGAAGGGTGCAGCAATTAACCACTCAGAAGAGCTGTCGGGTTTCTATGCACACGCTCAGCCTCTTGATGCCTGAATGCTAAATTATATCTGACATTTAATTTAAATGCACGGTGCTTTCATTCAAAAATAAACCTGCCACCACTGCCAGGCTGTCCGCGGTATAGATTTCTTTCTTTCTGCCCACTCTCCCTTGCTGACCCCGTCCTCACCTTGTCCAGTGAGCACAAACTGGAATTTAGCCTGTCTCTTTGCCGTGGATATTGCCTGAAGCACCTCCATTCCCAGACTTCCCTTGGCATGTCAGGGTGTCTCCATTTGCAATTTGTAACCGAGAAAGAAATCAATCTCTTGGTCTCACTGCTGCCCGCACAGCCGCAACCCTTTACTGGGTGCTCAGGGCCTCCCTACCTGGGACCTCTCTATCAATGACCAGGCAGTGTCTGGGAGATTGTGCCCAGAGGGAGCAGGATGCTCACTGGTGACGAGTCTCTTTAGAAGCCCGCGGCTGAGGGGCCCTCTTCACGCAGACAGAATGTTCTGCTGCTGGATGGTAAGTCCTCACCTGTCCAGGAGGACGAGCCAATTCCCCTGAGCAAACCTCACCCCAGACAACAGCTATGCCCTGTACCATGTGTCATGGTGTCTTCGCAAGTTGAACTCTGTCTGACAAAGTCATTGCGTAGAGGCTTTAGGTCCCTTCCTTCTAGCTGCTTCTGAGCTGACTGAGGCTTCTGCACCCAGCATATCTAAGGACTTCCCTCTCTGCAGCTCATTGGGTACATTGGAGCAGGAGGGAGAGGAGAACCTGAAAGTCAGAGGGGGTTGACATTTTGAGCTTATTTTTAGCTGCCAAAGCCTGTTTTCAAGAAATCAGAGATATCCAATAAATGAGAGATAAAATGGAATGTGCTCCGGTGGGGGAGGAGGTTGAGGGCCCTGGGCCTCAACCTCATCCCTCCTTCCCCATCACTGCGGCCCAGGGATGACCCCATGGGAGCCCCCAGAGCAGCGTAGAAAATTCAGTGGGAAAACTCCTCACCAAGCCGATGACTGGGTAGAGCCTTGATGACCTGGGCTGTTCAAGGACACAGGCATAAGGATCTCAGTGGCAGGCCAGGAGCTCCCAGGGTCTGCCCACGAGCCGCCACTACTGACCAAACAAGACTCTGTCTCTCTCCCCCTCATTTCTTCCCCTGCAAGATTCTGGGCTGGTAGCTCGAAGGGCTACCTGGCTTCTAACCCTTAGCTCTCCCTCCTCCCCCAAGAGGCGAGCACTTGTGTCCAGCCCATGCCCCTCAGATGCAGCAGCTTGGCATCCCTGAGGGGCCTCTCCGAAGCATCTGGGGTCTCCCCAGGGAGGTGTGGCACCAGTCAGGTGGGAGTGAAAGGCAGGAGGTGGTGGTGAGCCAGACATAGCCTCCCCCTCCCCCACCCCAGAGCCCCTCAGAAATGTTGGGGGCCAAGGATGGGGCTGTATTGAACACCAGGGGCCTGAGGAGAGTCCTGAATCATTTGGTAAGAGTCTTTTAACCCATTCTGCTCTGCTTGTTCATCTGCCTTGACATAGCTGAGTGACAGGAACAGTGGAAACAATCTTGCCTACCCTGAGCTTGATTCAGCATTAGCCAGGCAGACACGCGTGTCCTTTTAGGTGTCTCCTTATTTTCCCTCTAATGGGTATGTTCTCATGGCACTAAAGCACTTCACACATTTAAATGTGAAAAGAGCAGGTTTTATTCCTTTCTAAACTTCAAAACCAAACCCAATCTCCTATCTTATGTTGAGGTTATAGATGGCTACTAAACTGTAAATAAAGTTTCAAATAAAGGATTATTTTTAATTTTCTAACACTAAGATGGAATTCTGTGCATGGTCACAAAAGAGACTTTATTCTTTCCGGAGTGGATTCCAGTTTTGTCAGAACAGACTGCATGGAAGGCTTGGGTCTTTTAAAACAGGCCCTACCTCAGAGCCCTCAATCCCTGTTCCCTTCAGGTGGGTGTTCCAGTATCTTTCATTTGTTTGAATTTCACACTCTGTGTATCTGATTCGGTGTCTTAGAGTGCTTTCATGCCCACCCTACCTAGGTCGGGTGCCCCCACTCCACGCCATCCACACCCCACCCCTACCCCGACATCATCG